>JAVTVY010006557.1:0-41983 GCA_036873755.1 Hanleya hanleyi | reverse complement strand
GATATCGAGACGATCACGGTGGATATAAGAGATGACACGGGACGCCCGATCCCATTCGAACGAGGAAAAGTGATGTTGACACTTGCTTTTCAACAAACCCGCTCTCCTCACTTCGTATAATATGTACGTACCTTACCAGTGTCATACACCCAGCTATGCCGACTACTACAAGAAACAAACGGGAGGAGGCATGCCCATGTTTAGCGGGGCACGCATGCAACGAGGTCACGGATTGGGAAACATACTGGGCAGCATTGTGAAAACATTTTTACCCATGGTAACACGGGGTGTGAAAGCGGTAGGAAAACAAGCGGTACGCAGTGGATTGCGCGTGGCCGGTGATGTGATGGAAGGCACAGCACCCCGACAAGCCTTCAAACGACGGGCTAAAGAAGCCGGGAGTGTGTTGATCGCCAAAGCCCTTAAAAGACAAACGCCGACACGGCGAAGAGTCAGTCGACGTCCAGCCCACCGACGACGCACACCCCAGAGGAGAAGGACTAAGCCCCAGAAGAAAAAGAAGAGGAGTAGGAGAGATATCTTCGCATAATGGCCTTCATTCACTCCGAGTCCTGTCCGTCTACCAACAGTGAATTGGATTTGTGGACTATTCCACCCACCCAAACCAGTGTAGCCGAAGGACGTTGGGTAGAACATCGACCCCTGGCTAGCCTGACGGGCGTGGGTCCCGTAGAATTTTCCATTGAAAACAAAGATACGGCCTACCTGGATTTAGCCCACACCTACTTGTACGTGAAAGCTAAAATAACGAACAAGGACGGGACGGACCTAGTGGCCGCTGCAAATGTATCCCCGGTGAATCTTTGGCTGCACTCCCTGTTCCAACAGGTAGATATCAGTCTGAACGATAGACTCCTCAGCACGTCCACCAATACGTATGCGTATCGAGCCTACCTGGAGACGCTGTTGTCGTACGGCAGTGATGCCAAACTATCACACTTACAAGCTGCGCTGTACTACAGGGATACACCCGGATACCAGAACATACTACTTCCTGGCAATAATGGGTACGCCAAACGCAAACGATTATCAAAAGAAAGCAAGTCCGTCGATATGATGGGACGACTGCACGCCGATCTGTTCCTGCAAGACCGCTACATGCTGAACGGGGTATCCATCAAGATCAAGTTGATCCGTTCCTCACCTAAGTTCGCTTTAATGGCTGCTGGAGAGGGAGCTATCGATTACAACATCATCATTGAAGATGCGGCCCTGTTTGTCCGTACGGTAGATTTGCAACAGGGGGTGTTGCTGAGTCACATGCAAGCCTTAGCGAAAAAAAAAGCCCTGTATCCCATCCGACGCGTACAGACCAAGGTGTTCTCGGTGCCCGCAGGTACGATGATGTCCAACAGAGAGAATTTATTTCTAGGAGATCTGCCTAAACGTCTTACCCTGGGGTGTGTGACCAACTCCGCATTCAATGGAAATTGGGGTGAGAATCCGTTCAAATTTGATCATTTCAACATCAACTTTGTGGCACTGCACGTGGCCGGCCATCAAATTCCAGCCCGCCCCTTACAACCGGACTTTACTAACGGAAACTATGTGCGGACCTACCTGAACCTGTTTACAGCCACAGGACAAAACAACCAGGACGAAGGCAATACCATCAGTCGAAAAGACTTTGCCAATGGGTACACATTGTTCGCCTTTGACCTCACCCCTACCTTGGAACACGATCATCAACTGGCTTTACTGAAGAAAGGCAACCTACGGTTGGAACTGCGTTTCGCCTTCCCTCTACCCAGCACCATTAATGTGATTTGCTACGCCGAGTTTGACAACGTCATCAGCGTGGATGAGCAAAGAAACGTGCTGTGTGACTTCTCCAGCTAGAGATCATGGATACAGAACAGCTGATGGACATACTCCAGCGAGATGCCAAGATCCCCTTTCGAGGTGTGTTTCCACGCAATGTGTTTCCCACCCACTCCACTACCCCTGCAGCCTACATCCTGAATACAGACCCGAAGAGTCGACCCGGTGAACATTGGATAGCTGTGTACGTGGACACCCAAGGCCAAGGCGAATACTTTGATTCCTACGGACTTGCTCCCCTCCATACCGATTTGGTGAAATTCATGGACGTCTCCACGACCGAGTGGCGTTGGAATACGCAAAGATTACAAGGCCCCTTGAGTAGTGTGTGCGGACAGTACTGTGTGTTTTATCTCACTCACCGGAGTAGAGGACATTCTATGTCTACCATTGTACATATGTTTGATGATTATTATCAAGCCGAAGACCGGGATGTTCTCGTCTATGACTGGACGGCCTCTCGTTTTAATGTGCATGCTCCATTTCTCTGGTTAACTTAATGTACTGCGCGCGCATCTTGTTTTATTATTGTTATGACGTTATATTGTTATGACGTTGTTGTTCTGACGTTGAATAAAATTGATGAAAAAAAAAAAAAAAAAAATGATTTGACTTTTTCTCTCTTTATTTAAGTCAACAAGCAAGGATTAGACTATACAAATAGAATACAGGGTACAAATAGTAGAGGTATGTACACATAGAATAGTAGTGATTAAGGTACAAAAAAAGTTTGTCAGAAGTAGGATTCGAACCTACGCGGGTTTTCCCCACCAGCCTTTAGGACTGGCGCCTTAGACCACTCGGCCATTCTGACTTTTACAGTTTTATAACTCGTGTATCCACAGTTAATGTTCCACATTTTACAAGTCCAAGTATGTAGTGCTCACACCGTCGGCCAATACTTTTCGTTTGGGATAAAAGAAAGTAAAGGCGTCTCGTTGCTGAATATAGGTCCGCATCTGGTGGTCCACCACACGGAATCCTCGGTTAGTGCCACTCGCACTGGCCTGGCTTTGCAATACACCCAGGTAGAGATCTTTGTCTATGTTGGGATCACGCCGGCTCACTCCTTTGCAGCTAAACTTATCCTCTCCACCGTCAGTTCCTCCGTAACAGTAGTAGGTCTTGGAGGAGAGCGCGATCATAGCATCCCCACTCCACTCCAGCTTGAAGAGCCCGGGTGTCCGCTTATCGTAGGTGTAGTGATCGCGTCGGGGTAGCCACTCGTCCCGTTCCGCCTCATATTGCACCCGTAACTCGGGTTTGACGAGTGACTCCCAGTCCGGATGGGAAACGGCCATGTAGGCCGAATCTGTGTCCATTTCCATGAGTTGCCAGTCTGAGGGATCAAAATACACACCCATAAAATCATAGATGAATTCCAGCATTCGCAGTTTGGCCACCTGGTAGACCATACATCCAATCTGGAGCGGTAGGTTATAGGTGATAGTCTTCTTGGCTGACGTCACTTCGTAGGTGTCGTCATCGATCACCTCCACGGATCGATAGAGAGGAGAATTCACTTTTTTGCGAGCTTGGGTAGTCGTACAAATGTTCACGTTGACGTGTTTATCCTGGTTGGTTACCGTTTTTCCATAATAACCATTCCCAGTCAATTTCCAAGATTCAGCGATAATAGCCTGACTCGGGAATTCATCACCTTGACGACGGGCCTTCGTCACGAGGTCGGCGTTCTCGGCAAAACAAGCCTCAGCCACATACTGGATCACCTGATAGATTTGAGTAATTTCCAAACCGTGTTTCATATACCACTGCAGTAAGGGGGTGCCCAGCAAGATTTTCTGCGCCCACATACTGCCAATCAACATGCGGCGAGGTTTAGACAAACACTCGTGTTGCTCCGCATAGGCGCTCATGGTCTCTCCAATGTCAGCCCGACCCACCAGCGTGTTCTTGAAGATAGGCGGACACTGGGCGAAGAGGGGCTTGAGAGTGTCGGGAACATGCAAATCACATTCTACAAAGCCGTAGAGCTGACCCGAACGAATGGCGTCCAACATCTGGGGTAGACTGAGAAATCGCCGACGACTCAAGGGATATTCACGTTCTTTTAAGAACCGTTGTAAATGAGGTAGGGCCTGGCACATGGTGTGGAATTCACACTCCCACATCTCTATGAGATGGAATCCTCGCTCTTTGACATAATCACCGTTGATCACTACTTCTTCCCGTAATTCTTGTGCCGATTTTCCACGTCGCTCATTGAAGCGTCCCGCACTAAAATGACATTCGTGGCCGTGCCAGTAACACCCGTAAAACTGGAATACAGTCGGTTTGCCTTGTACAAGGGCAAACCCATCGACGGGAAGTCGGCGATCTCCTACCCGCTTCTCCGTGGCGTTGGTCTGGTGACGTATATAAATGGCCCGTCTATACGCTTCCCAATCTAACCACTGGTCGGCGAGATGTTTATAGGGCGTCCGTTCAGGTGTAAAATGCCGACCTTTTGCCCACCAACGTGTATAATGTCCACTGGGCATAGGTTGGGTGAGCGACCACAGGTACAAGGCATTGGCGTCAAATCCGATGATTTTGGCACAGGGTTTTCCACTAGGGAGAGTCGTCACATCCTTCTCATGGTAGCGGTGGAAAATAAGACTGGGACCACCCACAATGTTCCGCTTCAGACATTCATGCATGTCTGCATCTTTTTTTTGAATCAGCGAGAAGTAGGTTGGACAGTCTTGAAAAGATGGCGAAGCGCCAGACCCGGTAAACTTAAACACTCTTTGAAGATGTCGATGTGCATTTGGCGACAAAAGAGTTGCACCATTTTCTCGGCCGCTTCCAGGAAAGGAACCACATCTAGGTTGTTATACCATATGAGGAAATCTCGCAACGTCTGCATATGTTCAGCGTTCCATACCTGCTGGAGTTCGATGTAGGTGGTCTCGGACAGAGCTTCCCCTTTCAGGTCATTGTAAAACGCTTCCCGGGGTGGTAACTGGGTGTCTTCTAAGCGATCGAGGCTCGTCATATAGGAGTAAGGAAAGTAACCTTTCATCTGAGTACAGTTATAGGCTTTCACCCACTGCGCATAGCTACAATTAGGTGCCAGGTAATTGCGTATATCGAGGAAACGAAGTGATGTAGTAGTGAGGGCCATATGGTTGTTGATCTTCTTGATGACCGACTTCACGGTATCGGAGTGCGCCAAGTAAGGGTAGAGAAATTCCTTCACCATGTTCAAATCGTATCGCCCCGAATTGAAGCCGAGCACCGGTAACTGCCCTAAGTATTGAAGGAACCGTAACTTCAATTTCTCCGCATAAGGTTTAGGTAAAGGGACATCCTGCGGAGGCTGGGACTGCTGGGACTGCTGGGACTCGGCCTCGGACTCGGACTCTTCATCGTCGCTGAAGGCTACACCCGGTTCAGGAATGCGATCGTCCAGCTGGGTGAGTACGTCGTCGAACTTGGTCACCAACAATGCCGTACTGGCCGCACTGACTTGCTCTAAATACTCCATCATACGGGTGATCAACTCATAGGATTCCCCCGTGGACACGAAACACACCGGTGCAGCGTCATAGCCAGGTACGTTGGATGAAATGCTGACACTGAGGGGAATATGGCGCTGTGTCCACTGCGTTTTAGCCGAAAACAAGTCCATGGGCTCCAACAGGGCCTCAAAATCATAGCATGCCCGGTAGGGAAAATAACGGTCCTCTTCCGGTATCATGATACCCTCATCGGCCAGTTCGTGGAAAATAGTAGGTGTATTATGATACACTCCACCCGGATAGACTCGCTTGACACTGTTGTCACAGATTTTCTCGTGGCGATGTAAGTTGTAAGACTTTTTAAACACACAATGGCATTGGGCACAACTGAAAGACTGAGCGTACAGGCTCATATTGGTAATGAGCGAAAAATGACTCACGCCATTGTCATCGAACACATTCACTTTCATCGTAGCAGCATACCGTTCTGTAGATCGACGAACCAATTCAGCCACATAGGTATCGTCCTCCTCGCATCGTAATCGATAAACAAAGATATTAATATCGAACAGTGTTTCTACATCATCCAAATTCTTAAAGGGGACTCCACGGAAGTGCCGCTTATCCATGTCTTGATGCTCTAAATACGCTTCCCAATAGCCATCGGTCATTGTGTCACAAGTCTTGGGGTCACACTCGTCCAGATGCACGGCCAAACACCGAAACAGACATTTCCGGTCTTTGTAGGGTCCATTTTTTCCTGCTGTTAATGCATACAGGCCTTGTCGACGAAGCAACCACGGGGGAAGTTGTACAGGAGCACCGATCGGGTGATCTCGCATTTTCGTGACGAAAAATGTAACGTTAGTGACCATTTCCACAAGCCATTGTGTATTGGGGCGTTGCAGACGGGCCCACTCCAACGGATCTAATGTAGTGAGTTGCTCGACCACCGGCTCCAGAGAAATCTCATCCGTGATGGTGAACGGCTGGTCAAACACATACGAATTGTTACTGGGATAGAAATACCGCAGTTGGTCCGTCTGTTTATGCCGTAAGATATAGCCAAATGTGACATTCAACTTATAGGCTGTCACCTGATCTTTGAAAATGTTCTCGGCATATGTAGTGAGATACGTGAGGTCCTCCAGCCGAAAATTGTATAAGTCCAAAAGACGACGATCACGGTGAAAACAATGACGTATGGTAGACCAGTGTCGTTGATAAATGGCCCTGACACGCGCATCTTCAGGCAAGACTTCAACCGGAGGTGCGGCTGGGTCGAAGGGAAAATCTGCTCCACGTCTCATGCTTTTCGTCTCATACAAGCGGATAGGCAAGCAAGGCAGGCAGGCAGGCAGGCAGGCAGGGAGACAGGTCAGGTAAGTCAGATTGAATACACCCTTCCCCTAAAAATGGACTCCTTTTATAGCCCATTGAACCTCATTTGCATATTTTCAGCGGATCAATCCTCACACACAAAAAACAAGCCGCCATCTTGAACACGACCACCCCTAACACACACACACAAACAAGCCACCCTCTTGAAAACGACCCCAAAGACCTCATTTGCATATTTTCAGGGACAACAAGGCCGCCATCTTGAAACCAACCACCCCTAACCTACAAAAAACAGGCCGCCATCTTGAAAACAGTGGGGAAAAACCCAGAGACCTCATTTGCATATTTTCAGGGGGACAACAGGCCGCCATCTTGAAACCGACCACCCCTAACCTACAAAAAAAGGCCGCCATCTTGAAAATATGCAAATGAGGACGAGCGAAACAAGTGCAATTGACCGCCCTACAAAAACAGGCCGCCATCTTGAATCCGACCACCCCTAACCTAGAAAAAACAGGCCGCCATCTTGAAAATATGCAAATGAGAACCGAAACAAGTGCAATTGGACGCACCTACAAAAACAGGCCGCCATCTTGAATCCGACCACCCCTAACCTAGAAAAAACAGGCCGCCATCTTGAAAATATGCAAATGAAGGGTGAAACAAGTGCAATTGGCCGCCATATTAAAGCCGACCACCCCTAACCTAGAAAAAACAAGCCGCCATCTTGAATATACCCAATGCACCCAATGACCTCATTTGCATAAAACTCATTAACATAAACTCACGCATGCGCACACACATAGCCACGCCCACAAAATAATTTCTGCGCATGCGCAGTGAAGCGCTTTGGCCCTTCAAGACTCTTTCCCTACTACTGGCGTGGATAATAAAAAATTATTTTACACAGAATTTAGGCAAAGAATTACTGATAGATATATACAAACTGCATAAAAAGCAGGATGTCAAAGGATGCAGGAAAAGCAGGATGTCAAAAGCTAGTTTATATAAATATCTTACTGATAGTTATACCCTACAGTTTTATTTACGTAATTTTATCCCAAAGCTGTATCAAAGTGCTTTATGCAAAATAAGAATATCTGCTCATAAATTGAATATAGAAGTCGGTCGATATGAAGAGGTAAGTGTAGTAGTAACGAAGTTGAGGATGAATATCATTTTATCTTGAAGTGTCAAGCTTATGAAGATTTGAGGGAGAAATTAATCAAGCCATATTACTGGAAGAAAGCACCAGTCTTTAATCCAATACAGATGTGTTGTATAGAAAATACTCGTTTATTATACAGATTGGGTAAGTTTGTAAACTGAGCTGAAAGTAGAAGAAGTCAAATAGTAGATTACATTATGCCATGCATGCGTTCTGCTGGACTTCCTCTCTACATATGCATGACAGCAATGTGAGATATGCATAAGAACTAACACCAATGGGATTTGGTTGTTGTTGTACTCACCTGCCACCAATCTTGAAAAAAAATGTGAACTCTGAATTGTTTAAGGTCTTCTTGCTTTATATATATGGCGGCTTTGCTGGGTATTCATAATAAGTAATTTGTGTGTTGGTCAGCTTTGGCAAATTTAAAAATATATCCAGTTCTGGAAAGGAATTTCTATACTCAAAGCGTTTAATACTACATGTACTACAATGCAATAGTTTTCACAGGAAAACATAAATATGGACCAACTGCTCACTATGAAAGGCCGTATATTGCTTGTTTAAAGAACTATTTCCAATAACGAAATGTACATGTAGCACACCAAAACAACAGATTTGAGAACATTTCTAGAGTAAATTCTTCATCAAAATATCTCCCAAATGCCGCTGCATAAACTTTGATGTATGTCGACATATATACAAATAAAATTGTCATTATGAACAACACGAATAATGCAAGACGAATCAGTCAGTCGCAATGCCTGTTTAGACCACTTCTTTGCCCTTCAGACTGAATTGTCTGTTGTAATTCGTTTTATGTTTGTTCGCAGCTAGACGTCACTTATTTTGATGATTGCTGATTGTGACAGGTGGATGCATTTATTGTACACCGTTTGTATCTATCAGCTATTCCTTTTAAATTCTTGCCAAGAATACTCAAATGTTATGTATCATCGATTTGAGACGGTATCGATTTATGCACTACGCATGTGTTTTGGGGAAATGCTCTGTCTGTGTTTCACACGAGCTTTCATTTATTTCAGTGATGATACTTGGTAATAAAACATGAGCATATCAATAGACTACTAACAGCCATCTCTCGTTCATCCGCCACCTTGATTTAATTCGAAGAAACTTTCTTCGAATAAGTTGTAGATATCATCCCATCTTATCGAAAAATATCTTATGCCATGTTGTTGGAGTAAAATTGTCGTCTTCAACCTGGTACCCACGACCAAGTTTTCCTTTTTGTTCAAAGTGAACTGATAAGTATGCATTGCAACAAAATATCATCTGGCCCAAAAATAACATAGTCATATATCACAGACGCAAGTCTGAAAACGGAGCTGCCCAAGCGCATTGTAAATTCGATATCGCTACTGCACACGTGAATTGTGCAAATTGTGGGATAATAGAGTCGTATTGTAACCTCGGGAGAGCCCGTGGAAACCCAAATCTGCGGCTTACAAACAAAAGCACAAGAAACATACCAAATATCACGATTAATTTTTTTTTTTTAGATTGCCCCAGAGTCTCATTACAGCAGCCATATTAAACGTAGTTTCCGGTTGTGAAAAGCACATTCCATACTCAGTATCAACGTATATACACACGATCTAAGAAACTGAACAATCAGAATAATTGTGGTCAGTCAGTCACGAGGAAACATGGAAACTGGATAAGGACAACTTGATTGTGTGTACCAGGCTTTACACTAATCATTCTGTGCCCCATTAACGACGTTGACCGAATATTTGAAGCGAATGTGATGGTAGTCGTCTGTGTCGGCTCGCACGAAATCTGGAACTTGCCATACATGTAACTTGACATATTACAACGATTGACAAGGTAACTATCACTGTATTGAAGAGTTATGCAAAAATCTGTCTTGTATTTGACAGGAAACCCTGGATCCTCATCCCGTGTTGACAGGTGGTGGTCTCTTACCTTTAGGAGGCGTGGAGCTGACTGGTATGTTAACCCTATCTGGCCTGGATGGGGGGGGGGGGGGGGGGGGAAGGAGGCATTAAGGGTCACGCTGAGCCTATTTGCATAAACCTCCGGGTAGAGGATCATGGGTAAATTCAAGATCGCGCCCATGTGGGGTATCAGAAAAGTAATGTTTTTTGTCATTTCTCTTCAAAATTACTGGTTTTATTCGAGGGAAATTGGGCAAAACCTATTTTATTTCACATCAGACTATTATATAGTAATTTATTAAGCGTTTTTTTTTAAAAAAACCACATAAATTACAAAAATCGACAAAATCTGACCGAAAAATCGACCAAAATATGTATCTAAGCTGCCATCTTGGAGTTTTTACATTTTCTGGTAGAGCTTGCACCAAGGGTATAGTCTGGTGAGTTTCAGCCCCCTAGCTCAAGGAGTAAGAAAAATATTTAAGGGCGGGGCACCCCCCCTGTAGGCCTGGACATGTTCCAAAAAGCCCAGGAAATATAGGGTTAAACCTATCAAACTATCCGAAAGTACCGTACCCCTAATGGGATTATATATAGTCATGGAGTTCGTCGTAGGGTCATTCTGTCTAGAAAATGATCTTGTACCGCATTATAGTAAGAAGAATATCAGAGACCACTGTTAGCCTATTGAATATAATAATGTTATCAACAATTTGATATTTTTAGTTTATCGCCAAATGTTACAGAATTCGTTTGTTGTTGTGGACAGGAGGATATAAAGGCTACGGCTTGGCGATGATGGTAGAGATTTTTCTGCGCTATCCTCAGTGGCTCCACCTATGGACCGAATGTTCGCAAGTGGCTGGATACGTCTGGCAATTATGCAGATCTTGTATGTACTTCTCATACGGCATCTCTCATGAGTGATCTGGTAACAAGTTATCTAATGATCAGCATGCTAGTTCAAGTCACACGCATGCCAGCTCTAACAAAGTGTATGGCATGCCAGTTGATACCAATTAAGCTAAGTCATCTAGGACAACTAGGTTAACTACAAAAAGTTTTGTGTAATATTTTTATTCCATTTTACAGAAAGTTATGCACTGGCAATAAATATCTTCAGTTACTAACATGTAAGCTATCTATTATAATCTTGGCATGTCAACCGATAACAATTAAGCTGTCACTTGCACAGGAAATAGTAGGTTAATAAGCTCTAAAATCAGCATGCGACAACAACAAGCTTTCTAATAACATGTCAACTGGTAACAAGTAATCTAGATGGCACCAGGATACAATCAAATATCTGCATATCGATTTTTGGCATGAAACTATATAATTAACCATCTGCATGTCAATTCACCCACATAGCAACTTGTATCGCCATATGGGTTGTTGATTTTGTAATTTTGCTCTCTTTACGTGTTTTCAACATTTACTTGCTAAGATGACTAGCTGAGACGATGTATGTTTGAAATATTAGAATCTAATCAAAATACTATTATTTAATCTGCATAATTCCTCCCATTACCAGGGTCAGTGTTTTGTAGCTATTGATCCATCAGCTTTTGCACCGGGGTTTACTGACAGGATGAGTGACCTCATGGGGATATGCAGAAACCTACAACCAGTGAGTAGATATGTAAACTTACATTTGAGTACACATGTAAACCGGCCGAGTGGTCTAAGGCGCTTCGCTGGTGACCGCTAGCCTCACACCGCTGAACCGGCACGGGTTCGAGCCCAGCTGGTCCATGTGTGAAAGTTTGTCAGTTACTTGCCGAAGGGCGGTGGTTCTCTCCGGGTACTCCGGCTTCCTCCACCAACCAAACTGACTGTCACCATATGAGTGAAACAAACTTGAGTGTGACATTAAGCCAAATTCCCTCCCTTCCCACATGTAAACCTATTGTAGAGTACATATGTAATCCTATGAATGTGTACACACGTAAATTTACAAGTGAGTACACAAGCAAACATAGAATCAGTGAGTAGATATGTTAACCTAGAATTAGTGAGCACATATATAAACCTACAACCAGTGATACATATGTAAACCGATAACCAGTGAATACCTTTGTGAATGTGCAATCAATCAGTACATATGTTAACTTGCAGCAGTTGAGTACATATGGAAGTAGTAGGAAGAGATAGAATTTCATTATGAAAATTGAGGTCGAGGCGTGAGGCTGATGACGTCATGTGGCGATGAGGTCACAGATGACGTCACATCCGGGTCAAAGGTCTCTTCTGGTGCGAGGTCACTTCCGGCTCAAAGTCACATCCGGATCAAAGTTCGACGTGTGTGTATATTTAATAAAACAAGCAGGAGTTATCTGCCCCAAAATACAACCCCAGTCACTTCAATGTTAGGCGTAGTGGGCAACCCACTCATGGACATTTGCGGTATGGGGTGTAGCACCATAACCTGTATGTGCTGTATGGTGTAATGCATATGAGTCTATGATCAGTGCGATCCCAGATTCGAGCTTTTCGTGTCAGGCGGTATCAATGTGGTTCCGTAATTTCAAAACTTAAAATTACGACTCTTGCATTTTGGAAATCACCGTATGACAACGATCGTTCTGCCATCTGTACCCAAGGAAGAAAACTGACGGTTATCTCCTGGTTATCTCCTCTGATTCGAACATAAATTCCTGCCAATGAATAGATACGAATTTGCCCTTTAGTTACTCCAATGTTAAAATTTGCGAGCATGTCCGGAGAGGTCACGTCGGGGTCAAAGATCACGCTCCTTGATTAATGGGCCTCCAGATTCCCTTCAGTCACTTGACATCTCCGGGAATGCATGTTTGGGGTAGGAGTATTAGAGTGGTTATTGTTTTCCTGTGGATTTTACCCTGGAGTGTGGGTACTTGTTTTCTCTGTCTCACACTCTAGACGACGAAAGTAGAAGTCTCGTGGCCACTGGGTGAATAGTTATCGTGCGCATGCGCAGTGAAGAGGCAGATCTGGGGTGGACGTTTTGGGGTCGAGGTGGACTATCTTTGTTCCGAATGGATCGTGTGAGGTGTCAGACTGGATGGGTGTGTGGTGAAACTAAGGTTATGGCGCGCATGCACAGACAGGGAATTGTGAGAAAAGGGCATTGGAATGGACGTTTTGGGGTAGAGGTGGACCAATATTGGTCCGAATGGGTCGTGTGGGGTATCAGTTTGAAGCACCCGTTTGAGCATCCGGCTGGAAAGGTGTGTCGTGAAAGTAGAGCTATTACGCGCGTTCGCAGCTTTGAAGTGGTACGGGCATTTAAGGGGGGAGTTTCGGGATGGAGTTGCATCCTCTTGCTCTTAATGGACAATTGTTTTAACGGAGAAGGGAAGACTAATGTGACGGCATCAGTAGTAGAAAAAGCGTATTTAAAGTCCAGTTGACCCTTAGTAGGAGAGAAAGCAGAAACCCAGTATACTTGACCTTGACCTTGTGGAGAGTTTTACAGTAACGCTTTAACGCCTATACACACTAGCTTAACGCCTTAACGCTCATCCCAACGCCTTGACGCCATGATGAAGACAAATGAGAGAAAGAAAGATCAACACGTTCACTAGTTTTCGTATAATTGTTTCCAATGTCACATAATACCCACACTAGGGAAGCTGCTTTGGGTATGTTTACAATTCAAGTATGCTCTTGTTCAATCAGAAGCTGTCATTTGGTGTTGCATCTATAATATTTTCTTGCGCAGCAGAGTCAGACTAGGAGTGGTATGCGCCTCGGGAGTAGTAGATAAAGGAGAGTATAGGAGGTGCAGAGGAGAGCGTTTTGGAGAGAAGGGGCCTTGTTCGATCTGGCCATCTTGTAGAGTCACCTGTGTCTGTGTGGGTGCCTGGATGAGAGAGCGAGTGAGCGGTGGTTTGTGGTGGTGGTGGTGGGTGTTTCTGTGTGTGTGTGTGGTGATGATGGTGTGTGTGGTGGTGGTATGTGGTGGTGGTAATGCTGGTGGATGTGTGTGTGTGTGGTAATGTGTGTGTGTGTGTATGTGTGTGTGGAGGTTGTGGTGGTGGAGGGGAATGTTTGTGGTCGAGGTTGTAGTGGTGGTGTAGTGGTGGTGGTGATGATACTGACGCCCTAACGTCTTCTCTACCTAATCCCGTAATGTTTTACCGCCATGATGCAGGCAGTTGAGAGAAAGACAGATCAACACGTTCACAAGATTTTTTGTAGTTTATTTTTCCTCCATCACATCGTACACACGCTGGGGGAGCCGGGTTGGGTATGTTTACAATTCAGGTATGCTATTGTCCAATCAGAAACCGTCATTTGATGTTGTATCTGTCATATCCGTTCTTGTTCGTTACATTCTTGGTTGCTCTTGTTCAGTCAGAAGCCACCATTTGGTGTTGCGTCAACCTCCGGCCATGTTCGCTCTTATCCGCTAGACGTATCCCTAAGCATTTGAACGTCCACTCTGCACGTCTTTGCGATCCGTATTCTTTTATGGACATAACACAGTAACGCCCACCAACGCTAGCTTAACGCTTCAGCGCCCTGGTGAAATAGCCTGGAAGCTCTGGTAGGTCTAGATATTCCATGGAATTGCCACTTATTAACGCCTTATCGCCCTATATTAACGCTTTAACGCTCTATCGTAACGCCTTAATGCAACATCGTAACGCCTTAACGCATTGTCAACGGTCCAATCACACACACATGTTTTGACCATTGACCCTTGATGAAAGTGACGTCATCACCGAAAGTGGCGTCATCGCCCGTATGCCCGCTTACTGGACGGTAGTCCCGTATCTCCTTCCAAATGACGCCATCACGGGAAGTGGCGTCATCGCTGGAAGTAACGCCATCGCCAGAAGGGACGCCATCGCACGCCTGCACACGCGCCAGAAAGTACTCCCGCATCCTGATATACCCTGTGCCCCTACGGGCTATAGGGTACAGAATGTACCACCAGGCGCGTGCAATCAATCAGTACCTCAGTGCCATGGCATCACTTCCCTTGTTGACGTCATTTGGAAAGGAATACGGGACTACCGCCCAGTGAGCGAACATCTGGGCGACGACGCCACTTCCGGTGATGACGGCACTTCCGGTGAGACGTCACTCTCCTCCAGGACCAATGACCAATGCCTGTGTATGTGTGATTGGACGGTTGACAATGCGTTATGGCTTTACGATAGTGCGTTAAGATGTTACCATGGGGCATTGAGGTGTTAAGATAGGCGTTAAAGCGTTAATACAAAACTCTCCACATTGTCATACGGCAAATATACTGGGTTTCTGCTTTTTCTACTACTGGCCAACTGGACTGATGATGTCACATTAGCCTTCCCCAACACGGTACAAACAGTGACCAATTAGGAGCAAGGATGGTGCACCTCTACCCGCTTAAATGCCCGTACTACTTCACAGCTGAGCATGCGCGTAATAGCCTTACTTTCACGACACACCAGTCCAGTTGGATGCTCCCCGCGAGTACTTCAAACTCATACCTCACACGACCCATTCGTTCCAATATTGATCCATCTCTGTCCAAAAACGTCCATTTCAATACCCTTTTCCTATAATTCCCTGTCTGCGCATGCGCGCCATAGCCTTACTTCCGCCACAAACCCAACCAGTTTGACGCTCCACCGCGAGTGCTACACATTGTCGCCTCACACGACCCATTCGGACAACGGATAGTCCACTTCGACCCGAAAACGTCCACCCCAGATCTTTCTACGTGCAACGAACGTCACCCAGTGGACCCCTAACATCGCCTTCTACAGCGTTAGACAGAGAAAACAAGTACCCACACCCCATAGTAAAATCCACAAGAAAAAATGTCCTACCCCAAACATGCATTCCCGGAGATGTCAATAAATTGAAGGCGATCTGGTGGCCCAATAATCAAGGGGCGTGACCTTTGACCCGGACGTGACGTCAACGGACATACCCAGAGATTTATTCCATTGAAGAAACTAAAGGGGAAATTCGTACCTATTCAGGGCAGAAATTTATGTTCGAATCAGGGGAGATAACAAGGAATTGGGCCAACAGGGTTAAAATTTCTCGTCAGAGCTGTCTTCCTTGCGGACAGAGTGTATAGATGGCAGCACGATCGTTGTCATCGTTTCCCAAAGCAAGAGCCGCCATTTTATGTTTTGAAATTGCGGAACCACATTGATACCGCCTGACTGGAAAAGCTCGAACCTGGGATCGCACAGATCATAAGCTCGTTTACATTACATCGTACAGTACATATGGGTTATGGTGCCACACTCAATAACACAAATGTCCTGAGTGGGTTGCCCATTGCGCATAACATTGAAGTGACTGGGGTCGTATTTAGGGAGAGATAACTCTGCTGGTTTTATTAAATATACACACACGGTGACCGACCCGAGAGTGACCTCGCACCAGAAGTGACCTTTGACACTGAGATGACCTTTGACCCGGATATGACGTCATCCGTGACTTTATCGTCACGCTACGTGACGTCATCAGCCTCACGCCTCAGTCTCAATTTTTATAATGAATTTCACTTCTTCTTACTACTTATGTAAGCTTACAAGTGAGTACATATAAAAAACATACAACCAGTGAGTATATGTGTAAACTTACAACAAATGAGTATTACATATTCAAATCTAGAGCCTGCGAGAACTTTTGGTACATAATGTAAACCTACATTTACAACCATGCAGATGACAACCACCTGACTATCGAGTAAAAACATGTACCAATTATTGTTGGTACGGTACTGTTGATTGTAAAGGTAAGTCCTACATTATCTTTACAGTGTGTTTATCCATATTATCCATAGATGTAAAAGGATGTGTGGTAGGAAAAACGTTCAGTTCTATCAATTAACCTAAGTAGGACATTTTTCCTGATTTGCAGCTAATACGAAAGATAGTTTTATCCTTCTCATAAATGTACATTGCTAATATCGGTTAATACATGTTAAACCTATCTGGCCCCGGGGGGGGGGGACGGGGATTTCCATTCTTGCCATTGCCATTTTTGAAGATGACGTCACTGTAACGTCATCATGGCGGCCATCTTGGATTTTTAACATTTCCTAGTAGAGCTTGACCCAAAGATATAGTGTGGTAAGCGGGACACTTTCCGCGTTTCCAAGGTTGCGGTACACCCCAAATCGCCCAGGCCACATAGTGTTAATGGTGAAGACTTCGGTAACACGCATTATATCAGTTTCTTCTTTGTTTCGATGTAGGCTGAGGGTGAATCCGAAGTGCTGGTAGCCGGGGACCCAGAGAGAAAACACATCGCCAAGTGTACAGAGTTAGGGGGTATGCCCTATCACCCAAACCAGATTAAATTTGCTGTAAGCTATGTCCTTTGTCCTTTGTCTTTTCATATGGATTTTAAATTTACCTTAATCCAATATCACCTCAAAAGTAATGTACTGTTGGCCTAATAGGTAAGTATATAGTCAACACAAACTAACTCATATAAATGAAGCTGTATAAAAGTACCACCATAAATTCCACCTCCAAAATGGCAATGGCTAACTGTTTACATCTTAAAGGTTGTAGTGTTTTAGAAAACAATATTACCTGACACCTTTGAAATATTAACTATATATGACAAATAGATCCTTGCAATGTAGTCAATATACAATATTTTTACAATTGTCAATATACAATTTTAATGGTGAATAAACAATTCAATTCCAAGGAAAGATATGTAGAACAATTTCTATTCGGATTTTTTGCTCATTTAAATTTTCGCTCATATGTGTATCATTCTTTTGTTTTTTAGAGAAATATAGCAGAACAGTATGGACTCGCCCACATGAAAACTTTATGATGATCCGGACAACAAGCGTTTGATACTCACCGAAGTTTTTATTTAGTTGTCATTAATCCATACATCAAGCCCGGGATGTGTATTCGGCGAACATGAGTTTGCTCTGTATACATATAATTAATAATTCTGTGATATTATCATCAGTTTTCTAGGAGAATGGTAAATTGTTTTTATGATTTTACATGGATGATTGTATTTTAATATTTTCCCTATGTACTTGTCGTTAGGTCCATCTTTTGTGTAAGTGAAATGAAGGAGAATTACTTATTTCTCCTAATCGAATATGACCAAAATAACACAGAAATTAAAGAGATTGTCAAAATCTTTGATTTTCTGCATTAGACTCATTAAAGCTAATTGTTCGTTTATCATCACCACCCGCCTCAATTGTCTCCCCCTCACGAACATTTTTTTTAAATATTTTTCCCAAAACACTTTTTACCCCTCGGCCAAATTTGGCCAAGGGATATTGTCGTCATCAAGGACGTCCGCCCATTCCGTCCGTACATGTATGTCCGTCCGTACGTACGTGAACGAGATATCTGCAAAACGGCTCCACTGATGCATTTCAAATTTGGTATGCTTACTTACCTAGTCCAGAGCCACATCATTTTTTAAGTGTTTTTTTTTCTCTATTTTTTAACTCCCTCTGTACCGACACTTTTAACAGTTCCAAGCTGGTATCAAAACTGTCATGAACGTGAATGAAGCAAGGATATACTTATCATTACCTACGTAGTTTCAGAGATGATACTTCAAGCTTTCGAACAAGGTATAATATGATTAAAATGTTTGCCCAGAAATACTTCATTTTTGTATGCTAATGACAAGCAATTACTGAACTATATTTCTATGGGTACAATTGTACAGAGAGGGTTAAAGAAAAATTATTCAGTACTCCATTCGTCATGAGTTACTTACCTTGTCAAGCGACAGAAGTCTATCGAAAATGAACTCGTTCAGATAATTGATATGGTTGCTATGGAAACACTTTTTATGATCAATTTTTTTTTTCTTCTTTTTTTTCGTTATTTTATTTTATTTTTTTTTATTTTTTATTTTTATTCAGTCCATCAGTCAAGAGCCATTCCGGGTACGTCATACATATACATTTCACAGGAATGAAAGCAGTATTTGCAGAAAAACAGAAAATTGTGCTTTATGGCAACCGTAATACATGTACTTATACATATATAACATATTGCAAGATTTTTTTTATTTTTATGAAGGGACTTGCTTCCCAAACTAAATAATGAATTGGGAATGGCTTCTGTCAGGGGGCACGCCTAAGTTTTTAAATGTGTAATTTAGAACTCATAAATTTCACCATTCAACCAATTACAACCCATTACAACCCATTACAACACGCTGTGGATCTGTAGCACCAAACATGATTAGCTAGACATGACTGTCTTGAGTGAGTCGAGCCTCAAAACAGTTCCCCGAGAGCCGAGGGGTTTTCAGATGCGCAGCTTCGTATTTCATTCGGCATACGTGTGCCGACAAGTACTCAGTCTGGGTCCACAAGAGGAACTAATCCGTTGATTATTTGCCTA
This sequence comes from Hanleya hanleyi, assembly GCA_036873755.1. Classification (NCBI taxonomy): domain Eukaryota; kingdom Metazoa; phylum Mollusca; class Polyplacophora; order Lepidopleurida; family Hanleyidae; genus Hanleya; species Hanleya hanleyi. The sequence goes on along the minus strand of JAVTVY010006557.1, from coordinate 22,899 downwards.
AATTAATATATGTTGCAAATTATATCAACCAAATATCAGTTAGCTTGTTTCATGATATGTATGTCGTAACAGGATAAAAATTGAAAATAAGAAAAAAATCCGCCCTCTTCAATTTCCTGGCGACCAAACAATAAACGATAAACAAACAAATATTTTAATGAGCCAATATAAAGGGAACAAGCCTGGTGACACCCATTTTAAAACTGTATTTAGGGGAAACAGTGATTTATGCAGTATGTAAAATTTGAGGAAGAAAATCTAATGCTGTTTCTCTCCATGTGTTAATTCGACACTCGTCACCCATCAATACCATTGGATGATGATATCCCGATTGTTATTTTTCTTCCCGTGTGTTAATTCGAGACGTGTTGGATGATGAAATCCCGATTGTTATTTTTCTCTCCGTGTGTTAATTCGAGACGTGTCCTCAATACCATTGGATGATGATATTCCGATGTTTATTTTTCTCTCCATGTCTTACTTCGAGATGAAGTGCAAGATCTTCTCAATATCTTTGGTTGATGATATCCCGATTGCTATTTTTCTCAAAAAAAAATCGTCATTTTTCTGATGTGTATAATATTTTTAAATCATATAAAAAGTTTCAAAGAAATTCAGTACTACAAGAAAGAGAGGTGTCCGTCTCCACCTTAAAGTTTTATTTTATATCGCATTTACGTTCGCATCCGAGTCTTCGTCAAGTTTGCACTTTTGGCCAATTGTGTGACCGTATAGTGATTCCATCTTCACATTTCAAGTTAAATACTGCACTAACGTTCCGTCATTACCTTGACCTAATGAATACGGTAAATTATTCAAAACGTAAGTACGCACGTGAAGTCATATAGTCAATCAAAATTTGAGCTTGCCAACACCGTGCAACGAAGATTTTCTTTGATGTTGGTTTGTGTGTTCTCCAAATATGGCAAGTGGTGGTTGTATTGATGTTCATTTCGTTCGAATAGCCAATCAAATTTGAATTTTAAAGAGGTTACACTTCTCCTAATATGGACCACGGAATATTTATAGAGCTATGACCTCACCAAACCCGTATTCTGGTAGACAAAATGTGTTATGTTCAGCCAAGGCAACACGTGTAATGCTCGACTTGGATATGAGAAGATGTACATCTTGGCTTGCTAAGGACATTTCACGTTTCACTCAACACTACCCTTAGCTCATTGACTTCATTCTCCGTGTATTACGCCCGATGTCATCTTCCCCAAGCATCAAGTCGCATGTCTCCATAACTAAAGAAACAACTTTTATGTTGAATATGAATAACTTAGTCGATATTGATGACGTTAGTATTTCATTACTGGTGTACGCAAATGATACCGTTTTTGCTGCAAAATATGTTGGATCATTTGAAAGATTACTGAAATACCTGAAAAAGGAAAACGACAAATGAAACTATTGGGGTGAAATAATTGAAGAGGTCAATAGTTTTAATTACCTAGAATGTCTATTCATTTATAATGGGAAGTTTCAAGTTACACAGCAGAACAAGGCCTTGCAAGGTAAGAAAGCGATGTTTAAGTTATTGTCAAGATTAAAAATTTCGAGCTGAATATAGAAACAAAATTAAATCTTTTTGATATGTATGTTGGAAGTGTTTTGAATTGTGGATGCGGATTTTGGGGGTTTCATCTGGGGAAAGTTGTCGAAGCCGTTCATATTACATTTTCTAAGCGGATATTGGGATTAAGGAAAAACGCTACAAATGTTTTAGTATTATCAGAACTTGGAAGGGTACTAATGATATTGGTCAGAAAATCTAGAATAATTAAGTACTGGTTACGGTTATTAACTACAGATAATTGCATACTTAAATCGCTATATACACGTTTATATTCAGATTATGTTAGCGGAAAGACTTCGCCTGATTGCTGGATTAACATAGTCAGAAAGGGGCTTCGTGAAAATGGTTTTCAGTTTGTTTGGGATGAACAAGGCGTGGATAATAAAAAATTATTTTACACAGAATTTAGGCAAAGAATTACTGATAGATATATACAAACTGCACACGGGGGAAAAAGCAGGATGTCAAAAGCTAGTTTATATAAATATCTTACTGATAGTTATACCCTACAGTTTTATTTACGTAATTTTATCCCAAAGCTGTATCAAAGTGCTTTATGCAAAATAAGAATATCTGCTCATAAATTGAATATAGAAGTCGGTCGATATGAAGAGGTGACCAGAAATAATATATTATGCAGTGTGTGTAGTAGTAACGAAGTTGAGGATGAATATCATTTTATCTTGAAGTGTCAAGCTTATGAAGATTTGAGGGAGAAATTAATCAAGCCATATTACTGGAAGAAAGCACCAGTCTTTAATCCAATACAGATGTGTTGTATAGAAAATACTCGTTTATTATACAGATTGGGTAAGTTTGTAAACTGAGCTGAGAGTAGAAGAAGTCAAATAGTAGATTACATTATGCCATGCATGCTTTCTGCTGGACTTCCTCTCTACATATGCATGACAGCAATGTTAGACATGCATAAGAACTAACACCAATGGGATTTGGTTGTTGTTGTACTCACCTGCCACCAATCTTGAAAAAAAATGTGAACTCTGAATTGTTTAAGGTCTTCTTGCTTTATATATATGGCGGCTTTGCTGGGTATTCATAATAAGTAATTTGTGTGTTGGTCAGCTTTGGCAAATTGAAAAATATATCCAGTTCTAGAAAGGAATTTCTATACTCAAAGCGTTTAATACTACATGTAGTACAATGCAATAGTTTTCACAGGAAAACATAAATATGGACCAACTGCTCACTATGAAAGGCCGTATATTGCTTGTTTAAAGAACTATTTCCAATAACGAAATGTACATGTAGCACACCAAAACAACAGATTTGAGAACATTTCTAGAGTAAATTCTTCATCAAAATATCTCCCAAATGCCGCTGCATAAACTTTGATGTATGTCGACATATATACAAATAAAATTGTCATTATGAACAACACGAATAATGCAAGACGAATCAGTCAGTCGCAATGCCTGTTTAGACCACTTCTTTGCCCTTCAGACTGAATTGTCTGTTGTAATTCGTTTTATGTTTGTTCGCAGCTAGACGTCACTTATTTTGATGATTGCTGATTGTGACAGGTGGATGCATTTATTGTACACCGTTTGTATCTATCAGCTATTCCTTTTAAATTCTTGCCAAGAATACTCAAATGTTATGTATCATCGATTTGAGACGGTATCGATTTATGCACTACGCATGTGTTTTGGGGAAATGCTCTGTCTGTGTTTCACACGAGCTTTCATTTATTTCAGTGATGATACTTGGTAATAAAACATGAGCATATCAATAGATATATAGCCATCTCTCGTTCATCCGCCACCTTGATTTAATTCGAAGAAACTTTCTTCGAATAAGTTGTAGATATCATCCCATCTTATCGAAAAATATCTTATGCCATGTTGTTGGAGTAAAATTGTCGTCTTCAACCTGGTACCCACGACCAAGTTTTCCTTTTTGTTCAAAGTGAACTGATAAGTATGTATTGCAACAAAATATCATCTGGCCCAAAAATAACACAGTCACCTATCACAGACGGAAGTCTGAAAACGGAGCTGCCCAAGCGCATTGTAAATTCGATATCGCTACTGCACACGTGAATTGTGCAAATTGTGGGATGATAGAGTCGTATTGTTGATACTGCTAGACGGACTACAACCTCGGGAGAGCCCGTGGAAACCCAAATCTGCGGCTTACAAACAAAAGCACAAGAAACATACCAAATATCACGATTAATTTATTTTTTTTAGATTGCCCCAGAGTCTCATTACAGCAGCCATATTAAACGTAGTTTCCGGTTGTGAAAAGCACATTCCATACTCAGTATCAACGTATATACACACGATCTAAGAAACTGAACAATCAGAATAATTGTGGTCAGTCAGTCACGAGGAAACATGGAAACTGGATAAGGAAAACTTGATTGTGTGTACCAGGCTTTACACTAATCATTCTGTGCCCCATTAACGACGTTGACCGAATATTTGAAGTGAATGTGATGGTAGTCGTCTGTGTCGGCTCGCACGAAATCTGGAACTTGCCATACATGTAACTTGACATATTACAACGATTGACAAGGTAACTATCACTGTATTGGAGAGTTATGCAAAAATCTGTCTTGTATTTGACAGGAAACCCTGGATCCTCATCCCGTGTTGACAGGTGGTGGTCTCTTACCTTTAGGAGGCGTGGAGCTGACTGGTATGTTAACCCTATCTGGCCTGGGCGGGGGGGAAGGAGGCATTAAGGGTCACGCTGAGCCTATTTGCATAAACCTCCGGGTAGAGGATCATGGGTAAATTCAAGATCGCGCCCATGTGGGGTATCAGAAAAGTAATGTTTTTTGTCATTTCTCTTCAAAATTACTGGTTTTATTCGAGGGAAATTGGGCAAAACCTATTTTATTTCACATCAGACTATTATATAGTAATTTATTAAGCGTTTTTTTTTAAAAAACACATAAATTACAAAAATCTGACCAAAAAATGTATCTAAGCTGCCATCTTGGAGTTTTTACATTTTCTGGTAGAGCTTACACCAAGGGTATAGTCTGATGAGTTTCCGCCCCCTAGCTCAAGGAGTAAGAAAAATATTTAAGGGCGGGGCCCCCCCCCCCCCCCCTGTAGGCCTGGACATGTTCCAAAAAGCCAAGGAAATATAGGGTTAAACCTATCAAACTATCCGAAAGTACCGTACCCCTAATGGGATTATATATAGTCATGGAGTTCGTCGTAGGGTCATTCTGTCTAGAAAATGATCTTGTACCGCATTATAGTAAGAAGAATATCAGAGACCACTGTTAGCCTATTGAATATAATAATGTTATCAACAATTTGATATTTTTAGTTTATCGCCAAATGTTACAGAATTCGTTTGTTGTTGTGGACAGGAGGATATAAAGGCTACGGCTTGGCGATGATGGTAGAGATTTTTCTGCGCTATCCTCAGTGGCTCCACCTATGGACCGAATGTTCGCAAGTGGCTGGATACGTCTGGCAATTATGCAGATCTTGTATGTACTTCTCATACGGCATCTCTCATGAGTGATCTGGTAACAAGTTATCTAATGATCAGCATGCTAGTTCAAGTCACACGCATGCCAGCTCTAACAAAGTGTATGGCATGCCAGTTGATACCAATTAAGCTAAGTCATCTAGGACAACTAGGTTAACTACAAAAAGTTTTGTGTAATATTTTTATTCCATTTTACAGAAAGTTATGCACTGGCAATAAATATCTTCAGTTACTAACATGTAAGCTATCTATTATAATCTTGGCATGTCAACCGATAACAATTAAGCTGTCACTTGCACAGGAAATAGTAGGTTAATAAGCTCTAAAATCAGCATGCGACAACAACAAGCTTTCTAATAACATGTCAACTGGTAACAAGTAATCTAGATGGCACCAGGATACAACCAAATATCTGCATATCGATTTTTGGCATGAAACTATATAATTAACCATCTGCATGTCAATTCACCCACATGGCAACTTGTATCGCCATATGGGTTGTTGATTTTGTAATTTTGCTCTCTTTACGTGTTTTCAACATTTACTTGCTAAGATGACTAGCTGAGACGATGTATGTTTGAAATATTAGAATCTAATCAAAATACTATTATTTAATCTGCATAATTCCTCCCATTACCAGGGTCAGTGTTTTGTAGCTATTGATCCATCAGCTTTTGCACCGGGGTTTACTGACAGGATGAGTGACCTCATGGGGATATGCAGAAACCTACAACCAGTGAGTAGATATGTAAACTTACATTTGAGTACACATGTAAACCGGCCGAGTGGTCTAAGGCGCTTCGCTGGTGACCGCTAGCCTCACACCGCTGAACCGGCACGGGTTCGAGCCCAGCTGGTCCATGTGTGAAAGTTTGTCAGAAGGGCGGTGGTTCTCTCCGGGTACTCCGGCTTCCTCCACCAACCAAACTGACTGTCACCATATGAGTGAAACAAACTTGAGTGTGACATTAAGCCAAATTCCCTCCCTTCCCACATGTAAACCTATTGTAGAGTACATATGTAATCCTATGAATGTGTACACACGTAAATTTACAAGTGAGTACACAAGCAAACATAGAATCAGTGAGTAGATATGTTAACCTAGAATTAGTGAGCACATATATAAACCTACAACCAGTGATACATATGTAAACCGATAACCAGTGAATACCTTTGTGAATGTGCAATCAATCAGTACATATGTTAACTTGCAGCAGTTGAGTACATATGGAAGTAGTAGGAAGAGGTAGAATTTCATTATGAAAATTGAGGTCGAGGCGTGAGGCTGATGACGTCATGTGGCGATGAGGTCACAGATGACGTCACATCCGGGGCAAAGGTCTCTTCTGGTGCGAGGTCACTTCCGGCTCAAAGTCACATCCGGATCAAAGTTCAACGTGTGTGTATATTTAATAAAACAAGCAGGAGTTATCTGCCCCAAAATACAACCCGAGTCACTTCAATGTTAGGCGTAGTGGGCAACCCACTCATGGACATTTGCGGTATGGGGTGTAGCACCATAACCTGTATGTGCTGTATGGTGTAATGCATATGAGTCTATGATCAGTGCGATCCCAGATTCGAGCTTTTCGTGTCAGGCGGTATCAATGTGGTTCCGTAATTTCAAAACTTAAAATTACGACTCTTGCATTTTGGAAATCACCGTATGACAACGATCGTTCTGCCATCTGTACCCAAGGAAGAAAACTGACGGTTATCTCCTGGTTATCTCCTCTGATTCGAACATAAATTCCTGCCAATGAATAGATACGAATTTGCCCTTTAGTTACTCCAATGTTAAAATTTGCGAGCATGTCCGGAGAGGTCACGTCGGGGTCAAAGATCACGCTCCTTGATTAATGGGCCTCCAGATTCCCTTCAGTCACTTGACATCTCCGGGAATGCATGTGGATTTTACCCTGGAGTGTGGGTACTTGTTTTCTCTGTCTCACACTCTAGACGACGAAAGTAGAAGTCTCGTGGCCACTGGGTGACTTTCGCCGAATAGTTATCGTGCGCATGCGCAGTGGAGAGGCAGATCTGGGGTGGACGTTTTGGGGTCGAGGTGGACTATCTTTGTTCCGAATGGATCGTGTGAGGTGTCAGACTGGATGGGTGTGTGGTGAAACTAAGGTTATGGCGCGCATGCACAGACAGGGAATTGTGAGAAAAGGGCATTGGAATGGACGTTTTGGGGTAGAGGTGGACCAATATTGGTCCGAATGGGTCGTGTGGGGTATCAGTTTGAAGCACCCGTTTGAGCATCCGACTGGAAAGGTGTGTCGTGAAAGTAGAGCTATTACGCGCGTTCGCAGCTTTGAAGTGGTACGGGGATTTAAGGGGGGAGTTTCGGGATGGAGTTGCATCCTCTTGCTCTTAATGGACAATTGTTTTAACGGAGAAGGGAAGACTAATGTGACGGCATCAGTAGTAGAAAAAGCGTATTTAAGGTCCAGTTGACCCTTAGTAGGAGAGAAAGCAGAAACCCAGTATACTTGACCTTGACCTTGTGGAGAGTTTTACAGTAACGCTTTAACGCCTATACACACTAGCTTAACGCCTTAACGCTCATCCCAACGCCTTGACGCCATGATGAAGACAAATGAGAGAAAGAAAGATCAACACGTTCACTAGTTTTCGTATAATTTATTGTTTCCAATGTCACATAATACCCACACTAGGGAAGCTGCTTTGGGTATGTTTACAATTCAAGTATGCTCTTGTTCAATCAGAAGCTGTCATTTGGTGTTGCATCTATAATATTTTCTTGCGCAGCAGAGTCAGACTAGGAGTGGTATGCGCCTCGGGAGTAGTAGATAAAGGAGAGTATAGGAGGTGCAGAGGAGAGCGTTTTGGAGAGAAGGGGCCTTGTTCGATCTGGCCATCTTGTAGAGTCACCTGTGTCTGTGTGGGTGCCTGGATGAGAGAGCGAGTGAGCGGTGGTTTGTGGTGGTGGTGGTGGGTGTTTCTGTGTGTGTGTGTGTGTGGTGATGATGGTGTGTGTGGTGGTGGTATGTGATGGTGGTAATGCTGGTGGATGTGTGTGTGTGTGGTAATGTGTGTGTGTGGGTATGTGTGTGTGGAGGTTGTGGTGGTGGAGGGGAATGTTTGTGGTCGAGGTTGTAGTGGTGGTGTAGTGGTGGTGGTGATGATACTGACGCCCTAACGTCTTCTCTGCCTAATCCCGTAATGTTTTACCGCCATGATGCAGGCAGTTGAGAGAAAGACAGATCAACACGTTCACAAGATTTTTTGTAGTTTATTTTTCCTCCATCACATCGTACACACGCTGGGGGAGCCGGGTTGGGTATGTTTACAATTCAGGTATGCTATTGTCCAATCAGAAACCGTCATTTGATGTTGTATCTGTCATATCCGTTCTTGTTCGTTACATTCTTGGTTGCTCTTGTTCAGTCAGAAGCCACCATTTGGTGTTGCGTCAACCTCCGGCCATGTTCGCTCTTATCCGCTAGACGTATCCCTAATCATTTGAACGTCCACTCTGCACGTCTTTGCGATCCGTATTCTTTTATGGACATAACACAGTAACGCCCACCAACGCCTAGCTTAACGCTTCAGCGCCCTGGTGAAATAGCCTGGAAGCTCTGGTAGGTCTAGATATTCCATGGAATTGCCACTTATTAGCGCCTTATCGCCCTATATTAACGCTTTAACGCTCTATCGTAACGCCTTAATGCAACATCGTAACGCCTTAACGCATTGTCAACGGTCCAATCACACACACATGTTTTGACCATTGACCCTTGATGAAAGTGACGTCATCACCGAAAGTGGCGTCATCGCCCGTATGCCCGCTTACTGGACGGTAGTCCCGTATCTCCTTCCAAATGACGCCATCACGGGAAGTGGCGTCATCGCTGGAAGTAACGCCATCGCCAGAAGGGACGCCATCGCACGCCTGCACACGCGCCAGAAAGTACTCCCGCATCATGATATACCCTGTGCCCCTACGGGCTATAGGGTACAGAATGTACCACCAGGCGCGTGCAATCAGTCAGTACCTCAGTGCCATGGCATCACTTCCCTTGTTGACGTCATTTGGAAAGGAATACGGGACTACCGCCCAGTGAGCGAACATCTGGGCGACGACGCCACTTCCGGTGATGACGGCACTTCCGGTGAGACGTCACTCTCCTCCAGGACCAATGACCAATGCCTGTGTATGTGTGATTGGACGGTTGACAATGCGTTATGGCTTTACGATAGTGCGTTAAGATGTTACCATGGGGCATTGAGGTGTTAAGATAGGCGTTAAAGCGTTAATACAAAACTCTCCACATTGTCATACGGCAAATATACTGGGTTTCTGCTTTTTCTACTACTGGCCAACTGGACTGATGATGTCACATTAGCCTTCCCCAACACGGTACAAACAGTGACCAATTAGGAGCAAGGATGGTGCACCTCTACCCGCTTAAATGCCCGTACTACTTCACAGCTGAGCATGCGCGTAATAGCCTTACTTTCACGACACACCAGTCCAGTTGGATGCTCCCCGCGAGTACTTCAAACTCATACCTCACACGACCCATTCGTTCCAATATTGATCCATCTCTGTCCAAAAACGTCCATTTCAATACCCTTTTCCTATAATTCCCTGTCTGCGCATGCGCGCCATAGCCTTACTTCCACCACAAACCCAACCAGTTTGACGCTCCACCGCGAGTGCTACACATTGTCGCCTCACACGACCCATTCGGACAACGGATAGTCCACTTCGACCCGAAAACGTCCACCCCAGATCTTTCTATTCACTGTACGTGCAACGAACGTCACCCAGTGGACCCCTAACATCGCCTTCTACAGCGTTAGACAGAGAAAACAAGTACCCACCCCCCATAGTAAAATCCACAAGAAAAAATGTCCTACCCCAAACATGCATTCCCGGAGATGTCAATAAATTGAAGGCGATCTGGAGGCCCAATAATCAAGGGGCGTGACCTTTGACCCGGACGTGACGTCAACGGACATACCCAGAGATTTATTCCATTGAAGAAAATAAAGGGGACATTCGTATCTATTCAGGGCAGAAATTAATGTTCGAATCAGGGGAGATAACAAGGAATTGGGCCAACAGGGTTAAAATTCCTCGTCAGAGCTGTCTTCCTTGCGGACAGAGTGTATAGATGGCAGCACGATCGTTGTCATCGTTTCCCAAAGCAAGAGCCGCCATTTTATGTTTTGAAATTGCGGAACCACATTGATACCGCCTGACTGGAAAAGCTCGAACCTGGGATAGCACAGATCATAAGCTCGTTTACATTACATCGTACAGTACATATGGGTTATGGTGCCACACTCAATAACACAAATGTCCTGAGTGGGTTGCCCATTGCGCATAACATTGAAGTGACTGGGGTCGTATTTAGGGAGAGATAACTCTGCTGGTTTTATTAAATATACACACACGGTGACCGACCCGAGAGTGACCTCGCACCAGAAGTGACCTTTGACACTGAGATGACCTTTGACCCGGATATGACGTCATCCGTGACTTCATCGTCACGCCACGTGACGTTATCAGCCTCACGCCTCAGTCTCAATTTTTATAATGAATTTCATCTCTTCTTACTACTTATGTAAGCTTACAAGTGAGTACATATGTAAACATACAACCAGTGAGTATATGTGTAAACTTACAACAAATGAGTATTACATATTCAAATCTAGAGCCTGCGAGAACTTTTGGTACATAATGTAAACCTACATTTACAACCATGCAGATGACAACCACCTGACTATCGAGTAAAAACATGTACCAATTATTGTTGGTACGGTACTGTTGATTGTAAAGGTAAGTCCTACATTATCTTTACAGTGTGTTTATCCATATTATCCATAGATGTAAAAGGATGTGTGGTAGGAAAAACGTTCAGTTCTATCAATTAACCTAAGTAGGACATTTTTCCTGATTTGCAGCTAATACGAAAGATAGTTGTATCCTTCTCATAAATGTACATTGCTAATATCGGTTAATACATGTTAAACCTATCTGGCCCCGGGGGGGAGGACGGCGATTTCCATTCTTGCCATTGCCATTTTTGAAGATGACGTCACTGTAACGTCATCATGGCGGCCATCTTGGATTTTTAACATTTCCTAGTAGAGCTTGACCCAAAGATATAGTGTGGTAAGCGGGACACTTTCCGCGTTTCCAAGGTTGCGGTACACCCCAAATCGCTCAGGCCACATAGTGTTAATGGTGAAGACTTCGGTAACACGCATTATATCAGTTTCTTCTTTGTTTCGATGTCCCTATCACCCAAACCAGATTAAATTTGCTGTAAGCTATGTCCTTTGTCCTTTGTCTTTTCATATGGATTTTAAATTTACCTTAATCCAATATCACCTCAAAAGTAATGTACTGTTGGCCTAATAGGTAAGTATATAGTCAACACAAACTAACTCATATAAATGAAGCTGTATAAAAGTACCACCATAAATTCCACCTCCAAAATGGCAATGGCTAACTGTTTACATCTTAAAGGTTGTAGTGTTTTAGAAAACAATATTACCTGACACCTTTGAAATATTAACTATATATGACAAATAGATCCTTGCAATGTAGTCAATATACAATATTTTTACAATTGTCAATATACAATTTTAATGGTGAATAAACAATTCAATTCCAAGGAAAGATATGTAGAACAATTTCTATTCGGATTTTTTGCTCATTTAAATTTTCGCTCATATGTGTATCATTCTTTTGTTTTTAGAGAAATATAGCAGAACAGTATGGACTCGCCCACATGAAAACTTTATGATGATCCGGACAACAAGCGTTTGATACTCACCGAAGTTTTTATTTAGTTGTCATTAATCCATACATCAAGCCGGGGATGTGTATTCGGCGAACATGAGTTTGCTATACATATAATTAATAATTCTGTGATATTATCATCAGTTTTCTAGGAGAATGGTAAATTGTTTTTATGATTTTACATGGATGATTGTATTTTAATATTTTCCCTATATGTACTTGTCGTTATGTCCATCTTTTGTGTAAGTGAAATGAAGGAGAATTACTTATTTCTCCTAATCGAATATGACCAAAATAACACAGAAATTAAAGAGATTGTCAAAATCTTTGATTTTCTGCATTAGACTCATTAAAGCTAATTGTTCGTTTATCATCACCACCCGCCTCAATTGTCTCCCCCTCACGAACATTTTTTTTAAATATTTTTCACAAAACACTTTTTACCCCTCGGCCAAATTTGGGCAAGGGATATTGTCGTCATCAAGGACGTCCGCCCATTCCGTCCGTACATGTATGTCCGTCCGTACGTACGTGAACGAGATATCTGCAAAACGGCTCCACTGATGCATTTCAAATTTGGTATGCTTACTTACCTAGTCCAGAGCCACATCATTTTTTAATTGTTTTTTTTCTTTATTTTTTAACTCCCTCTGTACCGACACTTTTAACAGTTCCAAGCTGGTATCAAAACTGTCATGAACGTGAATGAAGCAAGGATATACTTATCATTACCTACGTAGTTTCAGAGATGATACTTCAAGCTTTCGAACAAGGTATAATATGATTAAAATGTTTGCCCAGAAATACTTCATTTTTGTATGCTAATGACAAGCAATTACTGAACTATATTTCTATCGGTACAATTGTACAGAGAGGGTTAAAGAAAAATTATTCAGTACTCCATTCGTCATGAGTTACTTACCTTGTCAAGCGACAGAAGTCTATCGAAAATGAACTCGTTCAGATAATTGATATGGTTGCTATGGAAACACTTTTTATGATCAATTTTTTTTTTTTTTTTTTTCGTTATTTTTTTTTTTTTTTTTTTTTTAATTATTTTTATTCAGTCCATCAGTCAAGAGCCATTCCGGGTACGTCATACATATACATTTCACAGGAATGAAAGCAGTATTTGCAGAAAAACAGAAAATTGTACTTTATGGCAACCGTAATACATGTACTTATACATATATAACATATTGCAAGATTTTTTTTATTTTTATGAAGGGACTTGCTTCCCAAACTAAATAATGAATTGGGAATGGCTTCTGTCAGGGGGCACGCCTAAGTTTTTAAATGTGTAATTTAGAACTCATAAATTTCACCATTCAACCAATTACAACCCATTACAACCCATTACAACACGCTGTGGATCTGTAGCACCAAACATGATTAGCTAGACATGACTGTCTTGAGTGAGTCGAGCCTCAAAACAGTTCCCCGAGAGCCGAGGGGGTTTCAGATGCGCAGCTTCGTATTTCATTCGGCATACGTGTGCCGACAAGTAGTCAGTCTGGGTCCACAAGAGGAACTAATCCGTTGATTATTTGCCTAAATTAATATATGTTGCAAATTATATCAACCAAATATCAGTTAGCTTGTTTCATGACATGTATGTCGTAACAGGATAAAAATTGAAAATAAGAAAAAAATCCGCCCTCTTCAATTTCCTGGCGACCAAACAATAAACGATAAACAAACAAATATTTTAATGAGCCAATATAAAGGGAACAAGCCTGGTGACATCCATTTTAAAACTGTATTTAGGGGAAACAGTGATTTATGCAGTATGTAAAATTTGAAGAAGAAAATCTAATGCTGTTTCTCTCCATGTGTTAATTCGACACTCGTCACCCATCAATACCATTGGATGATGATATCCCGATTGTTATTTTTCTTCCCGTGTGTTAATTCGAGACGTGTTGGATGATGAAATCCCGATTGTTATTTTTCTCTCCGTGTGTTAATTCGAGACGTGTCCTCAATACCATTGGATGATGATATTCCGATGTTTATTTTTCTCTCCATGTCTTACTTCGAGATGAAGTGCAAGATCTTCTCAATATCTTTGGTTGATGATATCCCGATTGCTATTTTTCTCAAAAAAAATTCGTCATTTTTCTGATGTGTATAATATTTTTAAATCATATAAAAAGTTTCAAAGAAATTCAGTACTACAAGAAAGAGAGGTGTCCGTCTCCACCTTAAAGTTTTATTTTATATCGCATTTACGTTCGCATCCGAGTCTTCGTCAAGTTTGCACTTTTGGCCAATTGTGTGACCTTATAGTGATTCCATCTTCACATTTCAAGTTAAATACTGCACTAACGTTCCGTCATTTACCTTGACCTAATGAATACGGTAAATTATTCAAAACGTAAGTACGCACGTGAAGTCATATAGTCAATCAAAATTTGAGCTTGCCAACACCGTGCAACGAAGATTTTCTTTGATGTTGGTTTGTGTGTTCTCCAAATATGGCAAGTGGTGGTTGTATTGATGTTCATTTCGTTCGAATAGCCAATCAAATTTGAATTTTAAAAAGGTTACACTTCTCCTAATATGGACCACGGAATATTTATAGAGCTATGACCTCACCAAACCCGTATTCTGGTAGACAAAATGTGTTATGTTCAGCCAAGGCAACACGTGTAATGCTCGACTTGGATATGAGAAGATGTACATCTTGGCTTGCTAAGGACATTTCACGTTTCACTCAACACTACCCTTAGCTCATTGACTTCATTCTCCGTGTATTACGCCCGATGTCATCTTCCCCAAGCATCAAGTCGCATGTCTCCATAACTAAAGAAACAACTTTTATGTTGAATATGAATAACTTAGTCGATATTGATGACGTTAGTATTTCATTACTGGTGTACGCAAATGATACCGTTTTTGTTGCAAAATATGTTGGATCATTTGAAAGATTACTGAAATACCCGAAAAAGGAAAACGACAAATGAAACTATTGGGGTGAAATAATTGAAGAGGTCAATAGTTTTAATTACCTAGAATGTCTATTCATTTATAATGGGAAGTTTCAAGTTACACAGCAGAACAAGGCCTTGCAAGGTAAGAAAGCGATGTTTAAGTTATTGTCAAGATTAAAAATTTCGAGCTGAATATAGAAACAAAATTAAATCTTTTTGATATGTATGTTGGAAGTGTTTTGAATTGTGGATGCGGATTTTGGGGGTTTCATCTGGGGAAAGTTGTCGAAGCCGTTCATATTACATTTTCTAAGCGGATATTGGGATTAAGGAAAAACGCTACAAATGTTTTAGTATTATCAGAACTTGGAAGGGTACTAATGATATTGGTCAGAAAATCTAGAATAATTAAGTACTGGTTACGGTTATTAACTACAGATAATTGCATACTTAAATCGCTATATACACGTTTATATTCAGATTATGTTAGCGGAAAGACTTCGCCTGATTGCTGGATTAACATAGTCAGAAAGGGGCTTCGTGAAAATGGTTTTCAGTTTGTTTGGGATGAACAAGGCGTGGATAATAAAAAATTATTTTACACAGAATTTAGGCAAAGAATTACTGATAGATATATACAAACTGCACACGGGGGAAAAAGCAGGATGTCAAAAGCTAGTTTATATAAATATCTTACTGATAGTTATACCCTACAGTTTTATTTACGTAATTTTATCCCAAAGCTGTATCAAAGTGCTTTATGCAAAATAAGAATATCTGCTCATAAATTGAATATAGAAGTCGGTCGATATGAAGAGGTGACCAGAAATAATATATTATGCAGTGTGTGTAGTAGTAACGAAGTTGAGGATGAATATCATTTTATCTTGAAGTGTCAAGCTTATGAAGATTTGAGGGAGAAATTAATCAAGCCATATTACTGGAAGAAAGCACCAGTCTTTAATCCAATACAGATGTGTTGTATAGAAAATACTCGTTTATTATACAGATTGGGTAAGTTTGTAAACTGAGCTGAGAGTAGAAGAAGTCAAATAGTAGATTACATTATGCCATGCATGCTTTCTGCTGGACTTCCTCTCTACATATGCATGACAGCAATGTTAGACATGCATAAGAACTAACACCAATGGGATTTGGTTGTTGTTGTACTCACCTGCCACCAATCTTGAAAAAAAATGTGAACTCTGAATTGTTTAAGGTCTTCTTGCTTTATATATATGGCGGCTTTGCTGGGTATTCATAATAAGTAATTTGTGTGTTGGTCAGCTTTGGCAAATTTAAAAATATATCCAGTTCTGGAAAGGAATTTCTATACTCAAAGCGTTTAATACTACATGTACTACAATGCAATAGTTTTCACAGGAAAACATAAATATGGACCAACTGCTCACTATGAAAGGCCATATATTGCTTGTTTAAAGAACTATTTCCAATAACGAAATGTACATGTAGCACACCAAAACAACAGATTTGAGAACATTTCTAGAGTAAATTCTTCATCAAAATATCTCCCAAATGCCGCTGCATAAACTTTGATGTATGTCGACATATATACAAATAAAATTGTCATTATGAACAACACGAATAATGCAAGACGAATCAGTCAGTCGCAATGCCTGTTTAGACCACTTCTTTGCCCTTCAGACTGAATTGTCTGTTGTAATTCGTTTTATGTTTGTTCGCAGCTAGACGTCACTTATTTTGATGATTGCTGATTGTGACAGATGGATGCATTTATTGTACACCGTTTGTATCTATCAGCTATTCCTTTTAAATTCTTGCCAAGAATACTCAAATTTTATGTATCATCGATTTGAGACGGTATCGATTTATGCACTACGCATGTGTTTTGGGGAAATGCTCTGTCTGTGTTTCACACGAGCTTTCATTTATTTCAGTGATGATACTTGGTAATAAAACATGAGCATATCAATAGACTACTAACAGCCATCTCTCGTTCATCCGCCACCTTGATTTAATTCGAAGAAACTTTCTTCGAATAAGTTGTAGATATCATCCCATCTTATCGAAAAATATCTTATGCCATGTTGTTGGAGTAAAATTGTCGTCTTTAACCTGGTACCCACGACCAAGTTTTCCTTTTAGTTCAAAGTGAACTGATAAGTATGTATTGCAACAAAATATCATCTGGCCCAAAAATAACATAGTCACCTATCACAGACGGAAGTCTGAAAACGGAGCTGCCCAAGCGCATTGTAAATTCGATATCGCTACTGCACACGTGAATTGTGCAAATTGTGGGATGATAGAGTCGTATTGTTGATACTGCTGGACGGACTACAACCTCGGGAGAGCCCGTGGAAACCCAAATCTGCGGCTTACAAACAAAAGCACAAGAAACATATCAAATATCACGATTAATTTTTTTTTTTAGATTGCCCCAGAGTCTCATTACAGCAGCCATATTAAACGTAGTTTCCGGTTGTGAAAAGCACATTCCATACTCAGTATCAACGTATATACACACGATCTAAGAAACTGAACAATCAGAATAATTGTGGTCAGTCAGTCACGAGGAAACATGGAAACTGGATAAGGAAAACTTGATTGTGTGTACCAGGCTTTACACTAATCATTCTGTGCCCCATTAACGACGTTGACCGAATATTTGAAGTGAATGTGATGGTAGTCGTCTGTGTCGGCTCGCACGAAATCTGGAACTTGCCATACATGTAACTTGACATATTACAACGATTGACAAGGTAACTATCACTGTATTGGAGAGTTATGCAAAAATCTGTCTTGTATTTGACAGGAAACCCTGGATCCTCATCCCGTGTTGACAGGTGGTGGTCTCTTACCTTTAGGAGGCGTGGAGCTGACTGGTATGTTAACCCTATCTGGCCTGGGCGGGGGGGAAGGAGGCATTAAGGGTCACGCTGAGCCTATTTGCATAAACCTCCGGGTAGAGGATCATGGGTAAATTCAAGATCGCGCCCATGTGGGGTATCAGAAAAGTAATGTTTTTTGTCATTTCTCTTCAAAATTACTGGTTTTATTCGAGGGAAATTGGGCAAAACCTAGTTTATTTCACATCAGACTATTATATAGTAATTTATTAAGCGGTTTTTTTAAAAAAACACATAAATTACAAAAATCGAAAAAATCTGACCGAAAAATCGACCAAAAAATGTATCTAAGCTGCCATCTTGGAGTTTTTACATTTTCTGGTAGAGCTTACACCAAGGGTATAGTCTGATGAGTTTCAGCCCCCTAGCTCAAGGAGTACGATACGATACGATACGAATTTTATTACGATCAAAGTAAACGTACAGTGATCAAGGGGAAGTAACTCCCAACATAAACAAAAACACTGATTTCAGCAATTATAAACACATACACTGATAGGATGGACAATTCCAATAAAACCCAGTGACGTATACATACAGTACAAATTATGTTTGCGAGTGTGAAAAGCTATAGCATAAAACAATGATTTTATGCTGAGGTACGATATTTATTTATATGAAATCACACCATACCACAAACTGTCTACAAAACTAACACTTACCATGGTGCAATTACAAGTATGAACTAATTTCTGGCAGGGGGTCTGGTGAGCATTTTGGTTCTTAACATTAGCATTTCATTAATGAACTTTCCGATTGTGGATGTTATATTGGCCTCACTGTTGAGAATAAAGAGAAGTTTTTCATTGTTTGTCATGTTTGCAAAGTGGGTGTCATGAGTTTGTATAATTTCATAGAATATTTTTCGCTTGGGTTCTAGAGATGGACACATACAAAGAAAATGTAACTCATCTTCCACAGAATTTGAGTTACATAGTCTGCATATTCTGTTAATTCTATCTGTTTTTGTAGTTCTGCCCTTTTCTATTGCTAAATTATGTGCGCTTGTTCTTAGTTTTGTAATGGCCTGTCTGTAATTTTGGTTTGTAACTCTGTCAAGGTATAAAGCTTGTCCCTGTATTGTTGGTATCTGTTTGTAGCATGACAGTTTTACTGTTTGTTGGATTTTTTGAATAGAGTAGTTGTTGTAAGAAGTTGACATTTGCTCTTTACATTGCTCGATTGTTGGACAGTTTTTAAGATCAAAGTGTTTATAAAGGGTTGGAATATAGCTGTACCATGAAAGTTTGTTGCTTTGGTGCAATTGCTTACTACATAAGTAAGCATCACTGAGCAAATAGTTATCTATAGTTTTCTCCAGTCTTTCATTGTATTTTAAGATAGCAGTGTTTATATCTATTGTAAGTGACTGGCGACCAAGTTCACGTTTGCATGCAACATTGGTACTGTGTTTATTTACTCTGAGGTTGAGTTTACAAAATTTTGTATGAAGTTTTTCAAAGGGTTCATTTTCATTTAAATCAAAGTAGTGCTGATTTGCATGCTTTAATTTACTAATGTATTCTGTTCCCCAGATTTCACAATTATATAGCAAAATAGGTTTTATAAGTGTATTAAAAAGTTTTGTATATATTGCTGGTGGGGGATTGTTACCATTAAATGACATGTATTTTGAATAGTGCTTTTAATGCCTTTTTATATAACTCGTCTCGTGTTGGTGTGAAGTTACCTTGAGAGTTGACTGTGCATCCAAGATAGGTATATTGTTGTGTTATTTCTAGGTTATTATTGCCAAATATAAAAGTTGGGTGACTAGTGTTTCTGCCTCTTTTAATTATCATGACTTGTGACTTATTTGTGTTTATAGTTAAATGCCAAATTTTACAAAAGTTTGCCAAATGGTCCAGGCATGATTGTAATCCTTCTTTTGATTCTGAAATTAAAACTAGATCGTCTGCCCATAGTAAATGCGAGAGTTTTAAAGTTTCGAGAGTAGCAGGTCGACAGGTTTGTTCAGGAAACGATAGATCGTTTAGGAATATATTAAAGATTGTGGGACTCAAGTTGTCTCCTTGCTTTACCCCAATATCAGATTTAAAGAATTCTGTACGAGATCCATTAATTTTTACACTAGTGAGACTTGTTGTGTACGTTGCTTTTATTATCCTGTAGAATTTGCCATTTATTCCTTCCCGTAGAAGTTTAGCAAGTATGCCAGAATGCCATACCTTGTCAAATGCTTTTTGCAGGTCTATGAAGCATAAGTATAGACTTTGTTTATTACTTGTATATTTTTGAATAAGCGTTTTTAGAATGAAGTGGTTATCAGAGGTTCTTCTTTTTTTTCGAAATCCTGATTGGTTGTCTTTAAGTATGTTGTTTGATTCTAGAAATTGGTTTAGTCTGATATTTAGAATGGACGAGAAAAGTTTGCCTAGGCAGCTGAGAATACTTATCCCCCTGTAATTATCAGGGTTATTCATTGGACCTTTCTTGTGGATAGGGGTTATACAAGCTTGTGACCACTGGGTTGGTAGAATTCCAGAGTCTAGGATTTTGTTAAACAGTTTATTTATTGCAGGCATAATGACATCCCTACCATGTTTTAAAAGTTCGTTTGTGATTTGATCAAGGCCACATGATTTATTGTTTTTTCAAAAGGTTAATGGCATGTTTAATTTCCTTGTTAGTTATGCGAGTGTCAAGATTTGTTGAAATGAAAGGTTGGTCTTCTAGGTGTTTAATTTCCTGTAAGATGTCTTCATCACTCTGAGTGTCCGATAGTTCTTGTGTGTTAAGTGTTACGAAGTGATTATGGATGTCTTCAACAAGATCTTTTGGTAAATCTACTTTATCTTTATTCTTATCTATAATTTCATCTATTATTTTCCAAAAATGCTTGGGGTCCTTATTTTCCAGGTTTTCGAGTTGTTTATATAGTTCATGTTTGTGTTCCCTTGTAACTTTTTTTTGTGTCTTCTTTAGTTTTGATTTAAGTGAAAGGGGCACCCCCCCCCCCCCCATGTAGGCCTGGACATGTTCCAAAAAGCCCAGGAAATATAGGGTTAAACCTATCAAACTATCCGAAAGTACCGTACCCCTAATGGGATTATATATAGTCATGGAGTTCGTCGTAGGGTCATTCTGTCTAGAAAATGATCTTGTACCGCATTATAGTAAGAAGAATATCAGAGACCACTGTTAGCCTATTGAATATAATAATGTTATCAACAATTTGATATTTTTAGTTTATCGCCAAATGTTACAGAATTCGTTTGTTGTTGTGGACAGGAGGATATAAAGGCTACGGCTTGGCGATGATGGTAGAGATTTTTCTGCGCTATCCTCAGTGGCTCCACCTATGGACCGAATGTTCGCAAGTGGCTGGATACGTCTGGCAATTATGCAGATCTTGTATGTACTTCTCATACGGCATCTCTCATGAGTGATCTGGTAACAAGTTATCTAATGATCAGCATGCTAGTTCAAGTCACACGCATGCCAGCTCTAACAAAGTGTATGGCATGCCAGTTGATACCAATTAAGCTAAGTCATCTAGGACAACTAGGTTAACTACAAAAAGTTTTGTGTAATATTTTTATTCCATTTTACAGAAAGTTATGCACTGGCAATAAATATCTTCAGTTACTAACATGTAAGCTATCTATTATAATCTTGGCATGTCAACCGATAACAATTAAGCTGTCACTTGCACAGGAAATAGTAGGTTAATAAGCTCTAAAATCAGCATGCGACAACAACAAGCTTTCTAATAACATGTCAACTGGTAACAAGTAATCTAGATGGCACCAGGATACAATCAAATATCTGCATATCGATTTTTGGCATGAAACTATATAATTAACCATCTGCATGTCAATTCACCCACATAGCAACTTGTATCGCCATATGGGTTGTTGATTTTGTAATTTTGCTCTCTTTACGTGTTTTCAACATTTACTTGCTAAGATGACTAGCTGAGACGATGTATGTTTGAAATATTAGAATCTAATCAAAATACTATTATTTAATCTGCATAATTCCTCCCATTACCAAGGTCAGTGTTTTGTAGCTATTGATCCATCAGCTTTTGCACCGGGGTTTACTGACAGGATGAGTGACCTCATGGGGATATGCAGAAACCTACAACCAGTGAGTAGATATGTAAACTTACATTTGAGTACACATGTAAACCGGCCGAGTGGTCTAAGGCGCTTCGCTGGTGACCGCTAGCCTCACACCGCTGAACCGGCACGGGTTCGAGCCCAGCTGGTCCATGTGTGAAAGTTTGTCAGAAGGGCGGTGGTTCTCTCCGGGTACTCCGGCTTCCTCCACCAACCAAACTGACTGTCACCATATGAGTGAAACAAACTTGAGTGTGACATTAAGCCAAATTCCCTCCCTTCCCACATGTAAACCTATTGTAGAGTACATATGTAATCCTATGAATGTGTACACACGTAAATTTACAAGTGAGTACACAAGCAAACATAGAATCAGTGAGTAGATATGTTAACCTAGAATTAGTGAGCACATATATAAACCTACAACCAGTGATACATATGTAAACCGATAACCAGTGAATACCTTTGTGAATGTGCAATCAATCAGTACATATGTTAACTTGCAGCAGTTGAGTACATATGGAAGTAGTAGGAAGAGGTAGAATTTCATTATGAAAATTGAGGTCGAGGCGTGAGGCTGATGACGTCATGTGGCGATGAGGTCACAGATGACGTCACATCCGGGTCAAAGGTCTCTTCTGGTGCGAGGTCACTTCCGGCTCAAAGTCACATCCGGATCAAAGTTCAACGTGTGTGTATATTTAATAAAACAAGCAGGAGTTATCTGCCCCAAAATACAACCCCAGTCACTTCAATGTTAGGCGTAGTGGGCAACCCACTCATGGACATTTGCGGTATGGGGTGTAGCACCATAACCTGTATGTGCTGTATGGTGTAATGCATATGAGTCTATGATCAGTGCGATCCCAGATTCGAGCTTTTCGTGTCAGGCGGTATCAATGTGGTTCCGTAATTTCAAAACTTAAAATTACGACTCTTGCATTTTGGAAATCACCGTATGACAACGATCGTTCTGCCATCTGTACCCAAGGAAGAAAACTGACGGTTATCTCCTGGTTATCTCCTCTGATTCGAACATAAATTCCTGCCAATGAATAGATACGAATTTGCCCTTTAGTTACTCCAATGTTAAAATTTGCGAGCATGTCCGGAGAGGTCACGTCGGGGTCAAAGATCACGCTCCTTGATT
>JAVTVY010006556.1:0-41653 GCA_036873755.1 Hanleya hanleyi | reverse complement strand
TTTGTCGCGATATGACTGAAATATTGTTGAAAGCGACATTAAATCCTATATTCACTTATTTACTTATCAATGAGCTGCACATATGACTCCAATATGCACACAGTCTCTGGCCTTTTTGGTATCCTTTTATTTGCATGGAAAACACCCAATACATGATATGGGATTCTCTAATTTACTCCATCCATTTGTATCAATTAAATGTCCAGATTAAGGGTTAGATCTAGGGTCTCACAGCGTCCGTAAAACGGACACAGGTACAAAATCAAATGAATTAAAAATGAATATGTTTTTGCAAAATATCAAATGATTTTTTTCAAAAATCAAATGATGATTTTTTACGATGTTTGAAAGCCGTAAACCTGGACGAGTGTGTCACAACTCGCGTTAGACAACTTATGGCAAGGGAGACAACTATGCATCTATCCGTTGATAAGCTTGGCCACTGGGGGTGCGATAGTTTTCGTTCTCCAGGCAGAGGTCTATACTATGAATGAATTCGGAAATATGTACGTCTGCGAGTGTCTGGAGAGCTAGGCAGCATGTGCGTTCTCGCGTTGGTTCACGTTGTCCGTCATGGTGGGACAGAAAGGTCGGTCTGGGGGAAAATACGAAGGGTAGCGGCCGCACAAGAGGATGCGGTGTGTTGGCTGGACATTTGAAAAAAACTAAAGGAAGATGAAGGGTCTGACTGCCACAAAGTCGACGTTCTCTTTGCTCGATGCTGTGCTGCCGGTATTGAAAACACAGGTCAAGCAGATGTTGAACACGACATGGAAAATGATGCAGGCATCGAAGCTGGGACAAATTATGTTCAACCCGTTGAGGCAGTCGAGGTGGGAAGAGAATCAGCTTCGAATGATATGCAGCATGGTATAAAAATACTGTACAGAGGAATCTATTCAATAGAAATTTTGAAAGCAGCAGCTGTAAATAATTTTAAAAGCAGATGATCAGATTAAACAAGAAGTAAAATGTGCATGATATGCTTGTCTGATCGACAAGACATGCATCAAGGGTCCCAGAGTTTCTCGGGGCCAAGACGGCCCCTGAGCCCTAGTCTAATCAGCAAAAAGGTTAGTTGTTATTAGTTTAGTCAAAGTTGACATCATGGTATAGTATCAATCTGACAGCACGTGGAAGTAAATGATGTGGAAATTCATGCAGCAAGTCCCTGCTCAACTTTGTCATTTTGAAACACAAGCAAGCTAGATCAGCCTGAATGTGGTGAAAATTTAGAAAAAAAGAAGTAAATTGTTCATTATCTACAGGTATCTGACAAGACATTTAAATAGCCAGAAATGGGCTTGAATGCTCCTGAGAGCATCTAAGACCCCAGAGCTTCCAGCCTGTAAGCTACGCATCGCTGCGCTCGGCATTTTTTTCTTCAAATAAGGACACTACTTCAAATTCTTGGATATAACCCTGAGATTGCTATTTTCTGTATCTGCCCGGTTACTTAAAACTCTCCATGTATGCTGCGCACTAAAACATACCCACAAAGACGAGCTGTTGGGATTCTCATTACGCTATCCAAGGCTATCATTTGTATATGTGTTGTTAAAATTTTGCACAAGTGGTGATGGGAATCCGATTGACATGGTGAATGAAGCCCTTCATTGTCTTTTAAATGTACAATTTTGTTAATTACCTGTACATGTAGTAATTAGTAATATCTCATTAAATTTGAAAAATTTTGTGGAAAAAAGATAAAAAAGATGAGGATTTTAACATGTTTAACAAAAGTACATGTAATCAAGAGAAAGTTCTCTGAAGTTCTTGCGCCACTTTTTCATTTGCAATTATGTTTTACATTTTCATTTCCCAGTAATGCTTGAAGTTGTTAAGTATTCACATTTCTGGGTAGTACAGTTGTAATGTAGGTAATTAGAGCTGTATATCATGTTGTAAACCATGCTGTAATTTTAGGGCCTTTAGTCTTATCTGTAAAAAACACATGCTGGTAGCTACAGGCACCGGAGGAAACTGATTTCATATCACCATGATCACCAGGAGAAAAGGAATGTAGATCCAATGATAATTCTGAGTTCTGATTGATTGAGGGCCCATAAGGAGGTTCTCAGATTGGTGGGCGGAAAATAAAATATTTTCAGAATTCAATGGAATACACTGCAGAGAAATAAATTTTCCGGAGAATGCACTAAAATGGTTCAACTGAGATCAAGACTGAACAATTAGCTTGAGAATGCTGTTTGAGAAATGAAAATAGCCTGAGACTGCTATACAAAAATACCCACCCCGCACCCTTGAACATTTGTAATACTATTCTTTCCTGCTTGTTGTGGGAAATTACCTCCCTATATGACATATTCCTGTCAAGAGTCATCTCTTTTGATCATTCCTGTAGGCTACATGATGTTCCAATGTCACCAACATGATTTGCCATCACAAATTCGCTTTGATGGTTTCTGTGATATAAAAAAAAAAAAAAATGGATGGCTGGATGAACTGTCTAAATTTAATGTAAGTCTGCTGCTCTGACAGGGTAAAAGCTGCTGGTACCTCGCTGACACTGGAATATACTAGGCGTACATGTCAAATAGTGACTAATTGACACACAATAGATGATCATTCGAATGTTGCGAGGTGGCCTGGCCTATCACAGTCAATGTTTTACTCAGAGTTTAGTTGATGAAGGAGATGAGAAAAAAAGGCCACTACACCCATTCTTACAAATCCTTCTAGAATTCATTATTAGGGAGCTTCTTGAAATTAGGAACTGAGTTCCCTGGTAGGGATGGCATATGCCGGTTATTCAAATGGGATACACCATGCCCAGTTTGATGTTCTGATCTGGATGGATTAGAATTCCAGTTAGGCCATTGCTCCCATGCTGCTGCATGTTATGGCATAAGCCACCCTTTGTCTGCCGAGTTCCAAACTGTATGGCATGGAGTTCCTAGGAGTTCCAACACGGCGCACCATGCCACTCTGTTTGGAATGCCTTAAATGCCAGTTCCTAGTATGCCCCAATTTCAAGAAGCTCCCTTAGGACAATGGAGATGGAAGACGAGTTCAGGAAGTGTCTGCCCAGTGACAGTCCCAGTGTATCTTCTCAGTCTCCAATTTGTCTTCTCCCAATGTCTTCTCATTGTCTCTCCTCAGTGTTCCCAGCTGTGTACCTCCTCAATGTCTTCCTAGTGTCTCTCCCCTTATGTCTTCCCAGTCTGTCCTTCCATGGTATCACTGTCTCCTGAATGTCTTCCAGTGTGTTTTCCCAGTGTTTCAGCCCAAGTCTTCCCAGCCTCCCCATCATGTCTACCCGATGTCCTCCCATTGTGTCCCCCCAATGTCTTCCCAGTAGGCCTATGCCCCCCATTGTCTTTCTCCAATGTCCCAGCATGTCTCTTCTGCATCTTTCCCCCAGTGTCTCCCTAATGTCTTCACAGTGTGTCTCCTCCATGTCTTTCCAGTGTGTCTTCTCGATGTTTTCCCAATGTGCCCTTCCTATGTCTTCCCAGTTTGCCTCCCCAATGCCTTCTCAGTGTGTCTCCTTTATGCCTTCCCTTTGCATTTCCCGATGCCTTTCCAGTGTCTCCTCGATGTCTTCCCAGTGAGTGTGTCTCCCCAATGTCTTTCCAGCATGTCTCACCAATGTCTTCCCAGTGTCTCTCCGCAATGTCTTCCTAGTGTGTCTCCCCTATGTGTATCCTCAATGTCTTCCCAGTGTCTCTCCTCAAGGTCTCCCCATTGCGTCTCCTCAATGTCTTTCCATCATGTCTCCCCAATGTCTTCCCTGTGTGTATCCTCAATGTCTTCCCAATGTGTCTCCCCAATGTCTTCCCAGTGTGTCTCATCGATGTCTTCCCAGTGTCTCCTCAATGTCTTCCCAGTGTGTCTCCAATGTCTTCCCAGAGTGTCTCCCCAATGTCTTCCCAGTGTGGCTCCTTGATGTTTTTCCAGTGTGTCTCTCCAATGTCTTCCCAGCGTGTCTCCCCAATGTCTTCCCAGTGTGTCTCCCCAATGTCTTCCCAGTGTGTCTCCCCAATTGATGTCTTCTCAATGTGTCTCCCCAATGTCTTCCCAGTGTGTCTCATCGATGTCTTCCCAGTGTCTCCTCAATGTCTTTGCAGTGTGTGACTGTCTTCCCAATGCGTCTTCCCAGTGTGTCTCCTGGATGTTTTCCCAGTGTCTCTCCAATGTCTTCCCAGCGTGTCTCCCCAATGTCTTCCCAGTGTGTCTTCTTGATGTTTTCCCAGTGTGTCGCTACAATGTCTTTCCAGCGTGTCTTCCCAGTGTGTCTCCTTGATGTTATCCCAGTGTGTCTCTCCAATGTCTTCCCAGTATGTCTCCCCAATGTGTCCCCCCAATGTCTTCCCAGTGTGTCTCTCCAATGTCTTCCCAGCGTGTCTCCCCAATGTCTTCCCAGTGTGTCTCCCCAATGTCTTCCCAGTGTGTCTCAATGTCTTCCCAGTGTGTCTCCTCGATGTCTTCCCAGTGTGCCTCAATGTCTTCCTAGTGTGTCTCCCCAATGTCTTCCCAGTGTGTCTCAATGTCTTCCCAGTGTGTCTCCCCAATGTCTTCCCAGTGTGTCTCCCCAATGTCTTTCATTCTGGATTTCCTCATTTTTTTTCTCATGTCCTATTTGTTACTAACCAGTAATCTTGTACATCAATTTCTAGTTTCATTGGAGCAGAGAAAAGAACTTAATTTCATATGTCAATCTGTCAATTCATATATTAATCAGGAAATATAATGCATAATACTTTTTTTTTCTTCAGAAAGGAGGCTCAGACTGATAGTTAAATATTGGACAGGCCTGGTGAATTCCCGTTTCTCTGTGTACAGATACTGTCAGTCGGTGAAGCATGTCCTTCCTACCTTGATGTCCACATATGCTTACATGTGATCGACAATGTTCTAAATTATAACAGCTGAATAAGGTATGATATGTATTTTAGATCTCTCAACATTCAATTTGGCCAAGAAGTGAGATTTGAGTAGATCGGCCTGGGAATATGAGCTCCCAAAAAATGGCAAATGCTATTTCATATATACAATTTTTCCTATTGTTTGTTCACGTAACAGTGGGACATTAATATTTCACCCTTCACAAAACTTATAAATGGGTTATCTTTAATCCAGTGCAGTAATTTTTTTAAATTTCAGCCTCCTGTTCGCCCTTTTTTGTGTAATTTTGAATGTTTGCAGGTTATTTTAAAAATCATTTCAGCAAAACTCCCATATTGCCGGAGATTAATTTATAGCTGTGTAAGAGAGCATGAGAGACAGAAGCCAAATGTGTAAGTCTTCCAATGAATGAGTTAGCTATAGACTTGATAGATATGGTATTTACAGTGTTTCCTGTCTGCAGCACAGCAAGGAGTTTACATAGTTTATAGTATATGATCTATTGCTGACCCAGATGACAAGATTAGCCATATCTGACGTCATCGTTATAACAGGAATGTTTTGGTCGATTATTCAGCCAGCTTTTTCATATTTTTTTATGAATATCTTTTCTTTGCAAAACCTGCATGATAAATTAGTAAATAATAGTCTGAACATGAAATAAAATGGATTTTATCCAATTTTTCTTCAAGAAAAGCACAAATTTTGAAGAAAAATGACGAACGTATGAGCGCCTCTCTCAGTGCCTGAGTTGATTAGCCCTGTGAAAATCACTTGGACAGGCATATTGGAGATAAGAGGGGCAAGGCAAACCCAGTGTTAACTAGAATTGGACCAGAGTATTAGAGAAAACCTTCGAGTTATATTTGGTGAATGGATTACATTATATGTTAGAGCACAGACAGCTGGATAAAGTGAGACATACATGTATGGTGATTGATCAGATTCAATATTATGATGTGGACAGAGATCAAAATAGAACAGAGATTTCATGGAAGGGCAAAAATTTGTAGAAACCAGTTCAAATGGGTGATGAATGAATATATTAATTGGAAATTTTTTCGTAAAAATGTAGAGTAGGAATTTAGTGACTGGGAAGTGCAGGTTAGAGAATATATGACAGAAGGGGCTAAGGAACTTGCAGAAATGTCCAACGAACAGCGAATAGCAGAGCTACAGAAGGGGTCATCCCATGGGTGAGGTGAAAGAGTTGAAATAGATTAGAAAATACCGAAATTCAGGAGGCAAAGCGGATAAGGCGCTGTGCATTCAACGGTTTAATGTGGCCCTGGCAGCCATCACATTTAACTATGGCATTCAACTGTGCCAAAGCAATAGATAATTAAAGTCAATCGAGGTCAGTTTTTTTTTCTTCTTTCTTTGCTGCTGCAATATCTCATTGAAAAGCTGCAGATCATCTTCAGATGCTGCTAATACGACTGAACATCAATATGAAAAAATGTGCAGAGGCAAAATGTATTTCATCTGAAGCACATGATCTGAAGAAGATGACTTCCAAGCATAATGTTATAGGTCACCTAGATGACTTAGGGGTCCAAACGTAATGTTATGGGTGACCTAAGTAGGTCAAATTTTTATCAAAATAGGCCAGCTCAGAACTTGCTCGTAACAGTCCTCTAATGCACGTTCATGCCAAAAATGAAGGTTCTAATGTCAATGGTTCTACTTATTTGGCCGACGAAAGGATTCGGATGGACTGACTCATTACCAGACAATTTGCAAATGAGAGCCTACATCGTAGGAAAAATGCATATAATTTGCCTCAGCAGTTTTCATGCTGAGATTTAGTTATACATGTAGCTGTATAAATAGGATTGATTGAGAGGACAAAGAGATAGTAGAATGTTTCTTTTTTAAATTGGCCAGTAAAATTTTGACAGTTTATACAATATACCTGATTAAATATGAGGTCAGAATCTCATTATCTCATCGGAGATCTTGAACAACTTTTGTGCTGAATGAAGTTGTACAAACAGTTTTGATCTGACAGAACCTGTATTTCATGTGTTTGTCTGGCATGCACATCATGACATGTCAGGGGTTCTGTCCTCCTGGGGTAGTGACAGGCGAGTTAATCTGGTACTTAGACCTATTAAATGACCCGTACTCTGACCTAATGACCGGCACTCCTATCTAATGACCTGCGCTCTGACCTATAAATGACCAGCATTCAGACTTGATGACCAGCACTCCGATCTAAAGAATGGCAGTGAGATCTGATAACCAGCACTCCGACCTAATGACTGGCATTGAGATCTGATGACCAGCACTCAGATCTAATGACCAGCACTCTGATTGAATGACCAGCACTCAGATCTAATGGTTGTCGCTGTGATCTAATGACCAGCACTCAGATTGAATGACCCAGCACTCAGACCTAATGGCTGGCACTGTGATCTAATGACCAGCACTCTGATCTAATGACCAGCACTCTGATTGAATGACCAGCACTCAGATCTAATGGTTGTCACTGAGATCTAATGACCAGCACTCAGATTGAATGACCCAGCACTCAGACAGACCTAATGGCTGGCACTGTGATCTAATGACCAGCACTCAGATCTAATGACTGGCACTCAGATCTAATGACCAGCACTCAGATCTAATGGCTGGCACTGAGATCTAATGACCAGCACTCTGATTGAATGACTAGCACTCAGATCTAATGGTTGTCGCTGTGATCTAATGACCAGCACTCAGATCTAATGACCAGCACTCAGATTGAATGACCAGCACTCAGACCTAATGGCTGGCATTGAGATATGATGACCAGCACTCAGATCTAATGACCAGCACTCAGATTGAATGACCCAGCACTCAGACCTAATGGCTGGCACTAAGATCTAATGACCAGCACTCAGATCTAATGACTGGCACTGAGATCTAATGACCAGCACTCAGATCTAATGACTGGCACTCAGATATAATGACCAGCACTTGGACCTAATGGCTGGCACTCAGATCTAATGGTTGTCGCTCTGATCTAATGACCAGCACTCGGATCTAATGACCAGCACTCAGATTGAATGACCAGCACTCAGACCTAATGGCTGGCATTGAGATCTGATGACCAGCACTCAGATCTAATGACCAGCACTCAGATTGAATGACCCAGCACTCAAACCTAATGGCTGGCACTGTGATCTAATGACCAGCACTCGGATCTAATGACCAGCACTCAGATTGAATGACCCAGCACTCAGACCTAATGACTGTCACTGAGATCTAATGACCAGCACTCAGATCTAATGACCAGCACTCAGACCTAATGGCTGGCACTCAGATCTAACGACCAGCACTCAGATCAATCTCAGTAAACTCAGATATAATATCACGGAATATTATATCTGACTTCAGCTCTATATAAATCCCTGTAATTGGTCAGTACATGTGTTGCTGTTCATTGGAGACATTAATAAGATATGATATTCCTGTGTTTCAGATGTTCCCGCTGTGTGATATGATGTGTGTCCGGAGGATGAGTTCCGGGAGCAGTTCAATGACAAAAGTCCTCACCGCCTGCCTCCTCTTCATTTTGTGCCTTACAAACTTGAGTGCCTCCTCACTCGTTATCAATGAGCTTTCTCTGAATGATCCTGTTTATATCGAGTTATATAATACAGAAAATCAAAACGTCTCTCTGTCGGACTATGTCGTTGTTTTGTACAATGGTTCATCAAACTCTGCGTATGCTGTGATACGGACTGTGGACACGAAGTATAATGTTGAGAAAGGCGGGTATTTTCTCATTAGCAGTGAGACAAATGTATCCAACAGTCATGACAGTAGCCAAATATATTCATCTGACAAACTTCGTCTGTTTGATGATGGTCTCTATGCAGTTGCCGTTTATCAAAGTAATGGTGTAAATGATACCATGTTTCAACAGAAATTGACAGTTCCGGGTGCGACGCTGTTAGATTCTCTGGTCTATGATTCTCTCCAATTTGTAGAGAATGACTTAGCCAGTCTGGATAAGACAGACTCATTTTCTAATGGTAGCTTTGTCCCAGGAATACAAGACTGGACCTCGCTGAGTCGATGTCAAGCATCCCCGCCTCTAAACAGCCACTTCGTCAACGCGTCCATGACACCTGGCACAACTAACAGCTGCCCCTCAATCTCTATTCCCCGTCTAGATGTGGAGACAAATAATGGGTCCACGGAAGTGCTGCCTTCTACAACTTCAAATCCAACAGCTTCACCTGAAACAACAACCCCAACACCTAAACCCACAAGAAAGGTAGAAAAACAAAATGATAATCAGGGCTTGTTTTTGCTACTAGCATTCTTGAGAATCAGCGGGAGCAGGGTTTAGATCTTCCTAATTTGAACACAACCACTATTCACCGCTGCAACATTTTTTTTTGGCACGGAAATACGCCCAAATTATTGAAAATATTTGAAGTCCTCGAATCCTGTCAAAATATGTAGGCTTTCACTCAAGTGTCATGGTTAAATGATGAGAAATCTCCATGAAAATAAAGATATAATCAGTCTCAAAATCAATGGATTTTGTAAACTCTTCCCTTTGTGTTTAACAGCAGCGAAGTTCGCTAAATCATCACAAGTATTCTATTTTGTGAAAGTGAGATCGCTATGTACAACGAATGTAATAATGTCTTGTCAGAGAAATTTGAAACTCTGCCCGTTTAGACAGGTTCTCTTTTTCGTCATTAAATATATTACACGAAGAATCAAGTTTGAGTGATGTAGTGACGCTCACGAATCTGAATGCTGAACATCTACAGCTATGGGATAACGTCATCACTTGTACGGTTCAGTAGAGTGGTAGAGCATTCATAGGCAGAATGCATCACATGGTGGTTGATACAGCCATGAAAAAATAAAAGGCATAACATGCCATTTATTTTAAAAAGCAATTCCTTCTATTTTCTCATGAATTGCAGAAAGAAGTTTTAAATGTGTTTCATTTTGGGAGACTTCGATTCCATCCCATATTTGAGGCTGATTACATCTTTAACTCAACATTGATTGAAAATTTATATATATATATATATATTATTTTTTTATAGATTTTTTTTCTATTTTTATTATTTTGTTCTTTAATTGGGTGCATCTAAATTTGGGCACATCATTATTGCCATATAATCGAGTGCAATTTAAAGGCCAGGGAAGACAATAGAATTGGAGCGAACTGTATGAGAATAGAACTTTTGTTTCCCTGTGCATACTCGCCGTGAAGATAGAATTGTGGGAACCTGTTGGGATTGCCTTTTTCACAATAATCCTTAGAAAAAAAACAATTGCCCTGTTGGATCGACAGTGATTGACGAATCATCCCCGGCCTCAATTTGCGGATCATATTCTCTGCATCTTAACCTAGGCTACAGTATGGAAAATATTTTTAATCAGAGATAACTGGAATATTTTTGATTTGAAGTTGCCAAAATTATCATCAATGTAAACTTAATGGTCTTCTCTTGGAATAGTAGGATAATTTAATGCATATTTGCCATATTTACACTGCATTAAGAATCTGGCCAATGCTGTAAGTATAGGCCAGAGAGAAAAGTTAAACCAAAAAATTACACTGGGAGTTGCATGTCAATGTACCCATCAATGCGCCAGAGTGATTCTCTCTAAGAATTACAGTGAAAAATGTGGATTTCAATGAGAAGAGAGGCATTCTAATACATGTACATTGATTGACCAGGCCTCCTGGGCAGAATCCCTGTAATATGCAGTCCCCCTTTTGATCTACTAAATCACCTCACCCCTTTACTGTATAATTTTGAAATTTTCCAACATAGCAGACTGTTGGGCTGATATCTCTTCCGGGGAATATGTTCTACAGAAACCAGAGTTCACACTGCTCATCCTGAGGTTCATGTCTCCGGGAATGTTTACATGTACATGTACATTGTATCAATCCCATATTGGACAGTCCTCTTTCCTCTCATAAACAAATCACTGTCTCATCCCATAACCCTGTATATTCTGAAACTGATCTCCCCCCATCATCCTTGATAAGCTATGTGCCATACCGGTTGATTCACTTGTCCCTCATTGTAATGTGGCTCATTATGAGGCAGGTTTCAGTACAGGGCTGCCAGTGGTACATGTATGTCCCCGTGTATATATGTATCTGTATGCTGCTGTTAGGAAGGTTCGCCTACAGATGTGGTCTCCCAACTTCGGTGTTATAAAATGTATGAGCTGTTGGATAGCCATGTTACAAACAGCTGAACAATCCAGTGAAATTGTGACTATGTGCTCATCGTGTTGTGCAAGCATTCATGTTCAGGGCATGAATATGCTTATATTTATTCAGGCCCATTCAATGGAAAATACAGCATAGTTAATGATACAGTTTCAGCTCCAGGGAACCGTAAAATCACTCCCTACCATTCTTTCTTTCATTTGTGCAAGACAATAGAACCTTTGTCATGCATTTATATGGGAAAACAATCCTATTGCTTTGGCTTCTCTGGGTTGGACAGCTAGCCTACCCTCACATACGTTCTACAGACCTCAGTGTAAGGTGATAACCTGATCATGTAGGCCTCAGTGTAAAGTGAAAAACAGGTTACCTGAATTTTGCCATATGAAAAAAAAATGGTAACCTATTTTCAGTTCCCCATAATTCTGACCAATGATATGACAATAGTTCAATTAAGCAATTGGTTGTCATAGTTTACCAGTGTAGATACCATTGAGGCCCGTTCTACTTCAGATAGATATACAGGACTTGGTAGACTGATGGTTATTACATGTACCTTGTTAGTTACTGGTTCAACGTGGTGCTTTAATTTCAGGTGATTATCAATGAAGCATTTATAGATCCTCCGTCTCGTAAAGACCAGGGAGAATTCGTGGAGCTGCTTGAAGTCAGTGGAAGGGAAAACATCTCCTTGGATGGCTTATACCTCGTGTTTTGGAATGGAGCCACAAATAAGTAAATAGCACATACATATACATACATGATATATGTCTACTTACATGTACACCTACATGTATTTGGCTCTTTACTTTCTGGCCATTGCTTTCTTTAAAATGTGATTAAGAACACACCAGACCTATAATCTTGATAATTGCCTGTTTAGAGTACATGTATATATATGTCGTAAACAGTGTCTTTCTGGAAATCATCAGGACTTTCTTATTCTTGAAGAGACCTCAGACCATTTGGATTCCCCTTGAATAAATAAAGTCATGAAAAAGTCAGGATTACATGTATTATGTTTTTGTTTACTGTAGCAACCCTGATGTATACAATCATAGTTAAGCTGCTGATTGCTCTCTGTAAACTGGTACGTCACTCCCCTTACACTGCTCTCAGCATGGCTGTCTTCCAAGTACAGTTTAGGAGTGCATTGATTATTATAAAAGGTGTGTGGGTTATTTCTGTCTCCCCACAATTTTGCTCCAATAGGAATTATAAGGCAGAATAAATCCCTGAAGATGACCTTATAGAGATTGGAACGTGGAATATTGAAACATGTATTTGATGTCTTAATTCGACGTGTTTGGGACTTAGAAACACTGGGCATCGGTAATCTCATTTTTCTGCCCTTCCATTTCTTGTCTGGACAATAACTCGAGAACCATTGAACCGATCAACTTCAGACTTGAAGAATGGCTTGACATCGGTGAGAGGACAGTTGAGATTGATTTTCAGTTACCTGCATAATCCAAGATGGCCACTGTCAGTCATCTTGAATTTTAAGTGTTTGGATCTTGTCTGGGTAATAACTCGAGAATGATAGAACTGATAGCTACTTTGAACTAGAGAATTTATATCAGTAAGAGGGCGGTTGGGATTGCTTTTCAGTTACCTGCACAATGCAAAATAGCTACCATCAGCCCCTTGGGTATTGTCTGGACAATATCTCGAGAATGATTGAACCGATAGACTTCAAGTTTGGAGAGTGGCTCGACTTCGATGAGAGGAAGGTTGGGATTGCTTTTAGTTACTGCCATAGTCCAAGATGGCTGCCATAAGCCATCTTGGATTTGGATTTTAAACAATTAGGTCTTGTCCAGACAGTAAGTCAATTTTGAATCTTGTATACATCAGTGTCGTTCCACAAGTGCCGAACTCTTGCAATTTACTATGTAATAGACAATTCCTCTCAAATTCTGGGTTTTTTTTGTTCAACTAACATTTTTACAATATTATCACTTTCCCCCCTCTAATCAGTTTTTCCCTCTTAATTACCTCATTAACACTACTATCAACTTAAACTATATTGCACACCTTTCTTTGTATCATTATCTTCATCTTAACATTCCAATGGAAACTTATTTTCAACAATTCAATCTTCTTCCCAACTTCATTTCATCTCACCAACTTCACTGTCAACAACTTGAAAATATGTAAATGCACTTTCTACATAAAAAGCAACATGGCCACTGCTGATGCACGAAATTTACGAAATCAAATTCTTATTCAATGATATGGGATATCATCGACTTAAAAATAATGATCATAAGAGGTCCACGTCCCCTGCAGCAGCAGTACCAGTTATTATTAATTGACTGTGTATGTTATTACCCGAATACAGTGTAAAACGGCCTGTCCATATGTCATGTCGAACTCGACTTGTATTGGCCGAGTTGTATTGGCCGAGTTGAAAGCTGTATTGGCCGGGTTGAATGTTGTATTGGCCGAGGTCAACGAGTGCAGCCGTAACTAGCAGTAAGGACCGACGACTGGAGAAACAGACGACAGCAGTGTTGTTTGTTCAGCGTGATGGCGAGCGCAGAGCGTGTTATTCAAGGGTTCGTGGGTAGAATTTTAGAACTTGAGGAGATATGTGGAGACGATCTAAAACGATTTAAACCTGTTACAGATCAAGAAACGGATGCTGCCACTCAAGCTCGAAAAAACAAGAACACGGCCAGTAAATGTCAATTAATAAAAATATTATGAATCGATTGTTTTCGTATAGCCTTAGTATTGACCTTCGGGTCGCCGTATTGGCCCTCGGCCTGCGGCCTCGGGCCAATACGGCGACCCTCAGGTCAATACGAAGGCAATACGAAAACAATCGATTAATAACATATATGAGGGATGCAATCCTGTATAACTGTTGCTGCTGGTGGAGGATATGGACTGCTATGATCACTTTGTTTGTATTATGTTTATCTGGATATTTCAGATCATATAGGGCAGTAGACCTGACTGGCAAGAAAACTGGACCAGGTGGCTACTTTATCATTTCAAACTCCAATCTGAACAGCACAGACCAACCACCAGTACCGGTACCCGTAGATATTAAATTGGATGGGATTCACATGTTACAAAATGGTCCTCTAGATGCCTTGGGTTTGTACGAGATCAATAATGCCAGCCTGTTCAAAGAGGTACATATATATTGGACCTATATATAATTTTGATAATCTCTCCAATAATTCAATCACAGGAAGTGAAATTTTCTATCATAAAATCTGGGAGTGATCAAATTTATTGGAGCAGAAAGTTGTAAAAATGATTGAATATCATGCACATAATTCATTATCTCTTCATTATTTCAATGATTTTGAAGGGTGATCTAATTTTTTTTGGAACAGCTGATTAGAATTTGTCCCCAAATTTGGAGGCGATTGAATTTTGATAAGAGTATTGAATTATTAGAGGGATTACCGTATGTAACATTCACTATCTCATTATTCAATCAGAGCAAGTGAAATTTCCTCCCTTTGGACTTTGACAAAATGATTGAAAGATCATGCAGAATATATATGATATACACCTCTCAACAGCCTTATTTCCTCCTTTGCAAAAGGTATATGATCTCTCTTGACATTCACCCATTTTGGCTCGATTTGATGCACCAGAGTGCTACGGTACCTGTGACGAATTCTTGACTAACCTGTGTTGAGATAAGATTCGGAATAGATCACAATCTTTATAGAGATCAGATGATACCCGGAATCAGATTCGACGATCATAACGAGGAGTCACAGTTGGGACAACTCCACAGGTGAACTCTGAAGAGCCAAATATCCTTCGTCGATTTAAATAATATCGCAGTCCCACATCAGCCTGCTCATATCGATTCTAGAAGTGCGTGTTGTATATTTGTGAGGTGGAATTATCTCCATTGTAGTCTTTGATCTCCGTCATGCCTAAATACCATGCCAAATCTATCATGGCAAGGACTCAAACTTGTCGTGCCTTATTCGTTGCTTTGGTCTCGGTGTATCTTCGTCTAAAGTTGCATAGGAGATGAGTCCGGTGTGTATCAGGGACCTGCCGGATTTTCAAGGGAGGTAATGTATTTTTGCAGAGAGAACTCGGTGATAAAAAATAAATAGGTTAAGAAATACTAACATTATTTGGGATAGATTTTATTTCTTTGTTATTTCCTTGATTTGAGGTTGACTGAATTGAGTTACATGTACATAAATTGTATTGATTATTACCATACCAAGTTTAAAACTTTGTATTCTTCATTCTTTTCTCATTACCGTGATGACTGTTGAATGTTTTTTTAAGGTTCTATGTCTTGGTTAATATTGCCATTGGGGTATTTCTGGCTTGTATGTGTGTCCGTCCATTTGTCAATACCCATTTCCCCATTACCGCTATCAATGTCTAAAGGATGTCTACAAGGCTTAAAACACCAAATTTTCACAAGCAGAAGCCTAAAGAATTTATATGAGTGATTGGCTTATTTTGTCCAGATCACCAGGTCATTGTGACCACCTCATCTGAAGAACCAGTGAGCCTATAATCACCTAATTCACACCACACTCACATCTAGTTACCTGATCAATAAAATTTAGAGAGAAAAAAATTATGAGGGAGGAAGGTTTAAAAAAAAACAACACTTTTCCTGTTCAACTGTTTCTCCATCAACTGTTGCGGCCCCGTGGGACTCGCGGGGTTGACCTGGGGTTCGTTGTGCACAGTCAGGTCATGGCAAGAATAGGCCTCAGCTCCTCGGATAGCTTGTCATAATAGGCGACTAACTGGGGCACCCATGGGTTTTCCGGGTGTGAAAACGAATAGGACCTGAATGTTGTGATATGACTGAAATATAGCAGATCTTATTCACTAACTTACCCTGTTGTCCGAGCGACATCTCTCTATTCTGGATTGGGACCAACTTAGGGTACCGGTATACCTTACCCATGGGGCAGAGAAGAAACTTATTCATTTTGAGGTCAAAGGCCAAGGTCACTGTGGTCCAAAAATCAGGAAATCCTCGGAAATTGTTAGTCCCCAGGCAAAATGTAGTGCCAGTTCAGGGATGTGGATGAAACTTCAAGCATACCTCAAACTTCTGGCATCAAAGAACGCCTATTGATTTCACTGTCTGTCCATTTGTCCATCTGTTAACTTTGTTGTCTATGTATATGTCAGTGAAGAAATCTGTCCATTCATCTGGCTGTGTATTAACTTCAGTTCCCCATGTGATACAGTGTAACCTCATTATATCGCTGTTATTGGAGACCAAACTTGAATCACCATGTAAAATTTTAGCCTTATCAAAGGGCCGAATCATAAGCATTTATTAATTTGGGGGATACCATAGCACCCTAGCACCCACCTTATATCAGAAACAACACTGTATTGAAGCACCTTGTAGCGAGACTAGACTGTATCTCCTATTCTAGGATATGAACCAAAGTGGGGATATGCTAGCTGATACCCCAAACTTGGAAGGAAAAAAAAAAAACATGTTGACTTTCTCGCAACTGATGCAGCTATGACAATTAATTTGCATGAAACAAACAATGTTGTTTGAGTTACTTGAACAGTCAACCTTCATTAATACTATTCCCTGCAAATAAAATCAAGAGATCAAACAAATCTATTCTTTAACACAATGTTCAAGAACATGTGTGAAAAGTATATGGGTTACATTGGCATATGCTTACCCGTTTGTCCCAGGTTGAAGTGTGTTCATCGGTCATTGGTGTCTCCATCGATGATCAGGTTCACCAAATTGACACCATGTTTGTCTAGCATTAAACCAAAGCCCAATCAAATATGAGTGGTATTAAGTTATTATGGGCCCATGTTTTCCATGTTGGTATTGAACATGTTAAAGATGAGAACTTGTGTTGAATAAATTCAGTTGGTTCTGCCTTATCAGCTTGTGAATATTCTTTCTGGTTCGATCTGTCAAGGTATCTCGAATGGCACTGTCTGTATTGTGACTAATTCTTACCAAATTCACACCACACATGCTTTTGCTCACAGACAAGGATTCTATCCAAGATATGAGTGACCTGCAATAACTGTTCAATGCATCTTTTCTGTTCCTAAACTGTACCCTCTAACAGTTGTTATTCATGTGGTTTGTGGTACATGTATTCCATTATCTTCATTGTAGGGTGCAATTGTTACAGCAGAAAATCTAACAGACTCCCTGGTCTACTTTACTGGTAGTACCCACAATCCCACATTTGGATTTTTTGGTGATGTACTGTTGAATATTGGACAACGACCCGTCAGCATCGCCGGAATGTCTGGTTGTAAGCCAAACTTGAAAATATATTAACCTTCCGATGTTGTTCTGTTACCAAGTAGGCCATTTGGTTGGGGTATTCAACTCCAGTATTATTTATGAGAAACTATAGAATTGTCATAAAACTGACGTTCAAATTCTCTATGTTTATATTAGTTCTCTAAATTTACAATGACATAATGTATGGGTTTTCCTACAATTTTTTATCCAGATTGGTGAAAGTCCTGTCCAGACCATATACTTTGTAAAGTTGTATTGATTTAGGCAAATCTGTCTCCAAGATATACATCAAGAGAAGAGTCCACATGAAAATATTGATCATTTCATAGTCTATCATCTCCCAGATAATATATCCGAGATGTTTTTGGCAATATTTCGGAGACAATTTATTGGACGATATTGAAACTTCATAGACTTGATAAACTAAAAAATACTAATTTTATTCCAGAGTATCAAGATAATCCTCCCAGTACTTCCCAATAAATCGCAAAAACAAAATTGAGATTTGTGGGTTATTTTGAGGTATTGGGGATTTTCGTTAATTCTCAACAGATTTTAATGAGATATGGGGGAAAAAATAGTATTTTTTAATTTATATACTGTATGGAGTTTCAATGTTGTACGATAAATTGTCTCCGAAATATTGACGAAAATGTCTCGGACATATTATCTGGGACAGACAGTAGTAGAGTTCTAGTGCATATCACAGGGCTGTCTGGAATTGTCAGTATAATTTTCCTGAATGACAAGCAACTGTGCCTAACTAGAAATCACAATAAATGGATGCAGCCTATTTTGGTGATATCCATTTGCTCCGTATCAAATGTGATGCTCTGTGCTAATGAGTGTGAGGCTACATGTACATAGATTACACACGTTAGTCACATCATAATCATCTGTTCATGCACCCTACATGCTCCATCGACCAGTCAGAGGCTGCTAATCTGTCGTCAGCAGGCTATGGCCCTGACATTTGGAGAATACATTTGCTTTTGATGATCCGTGTCAATCATTTCTTTCTCTTTCGTTTTTTTGTCAGATGGATGCGCTGCTCGCTGCTATTCAAATGACCTAAATGTGATGGGTGCATTCATTGCTGTCAGGACGGCAACACCACGGGGACGAAATAACTGCCCTCCTCCATCAATGCACATCAACGAATTCAAACCAAGCTTCACCACAGCTGGTCAACAGTTCCTAGAAATCAGGAGCAGTGATGTTCCGATATTCCCCCTGAATGACATCTATGTGGTGACTTACGACGGGACATACAAGAATGCTACTGGTGTGTTCAAACTGACCGGTGGAAAGACGGATACTAACAGCTTGTATTTGATAAGCTCTGATAGTGCCATTCCTGGAGCTCTAGCCTGGCCGACTGAGATCCCGAACCTTAATCAGGTATTTTCTTGGCCTTTTTAATTTTAATTTTTTAACCCTCGGCCAAAATTTGGCCGAAGGGTATTGTCGTCGTCATGTACGTCTGTCCGTCTGTCCGTCCGTCCATCACACCTTTCTCGTTACCAAGATATCTTCAGAACAACTTACCCTAGGCACACCAAACTTGCAGTGCACATCCGTATGCGCGTGACGCAGAACCCTATTGAATCTGGACCTGATTGGTTGGAAAATTTGGCGGCCATCTTTAATTTATGCGAAACCATCACAGCTTTCTCGTTACCAAGATATCTTTAGAACGACGTACCCTAGGCACACCAAACTTGCACTGCACATCCATATGCTCATGACCCAGAACCCTATTGAATCTGGACCTGATTGGTTGGAAACTTTGGCGGCCATATTTAATTTATGCGAAATCATTAATCTTGTGTATCTTCGGTACCATTTCACTGTTCCGTGTGTGAACTTGGTATAGATCATCGATGCATCAAGAAACTTCAAAGGAATGACCAAACCAGTTTCCCTGATTTGGTGGAAACCTTGGTGGCCATCTTTAATTTATGCAAAATCTTTAATGATATATATCTTTGATACCATTCAAGTGCTCGATGTAAAATTTGGCATATATCATTGATGCATCAATAGACTTGCGATAATG
The DNA here is from genome assembly GCA_036873755.1 of Hanleya hanleyi. Taxonomy (NCBI): domain Eukaryota; kingdom Metazoa; phylum Mollusca; class Polyplacophora; order Lepidopleurida; family Hanleyidae; genus Hanleya; species Hanleya hanleyi. Next base: position 22,258 of record JAVTVY010006556.1, on the reverse strand, counting down.
GCAGTTCTGGTGTTTCTGATTGGGCGGAAACCTTGGTGGCCATCTTTAATTTATGCAAAATCTTTGATACCATTTCAGTGTTCTATATGAAACTTGGTATACAGCATCCATGTATCAAGACACTTGCAATGAATAACCACATCAGTTTCTCTGAGTGATGGGAAGGATGGGCGGCCATCTTTAATTTATGCAAAATCATTAATGATCTCTATCTCTGATAATTTTCAAATGCTCTATGACAAAATTTGGTATACATCATCGATGCATCAACAGACTTATGTAATGAATACCGACTTCTCTGATTGGACATAAACCGTAGAGGCCATTTCTAATGGCAAATTTTTTCATAATCTGTATATTTGTCACTTGACTGCTTGGTGTTCCTGAAGTCTAGCTTCAAATTGAATACATTATGAATGGCTGGCGCCCAGAGCCGAGGGGTTTTCAGATGCGCAGCTTCGTATTTTTCTTGTATATATTTATCTTCAGGCATTTCTCCGTCTCAGAAGTTGTTCTTAAATGGGGAAAGGATGGGAGGGGCCTTGGATGGTTGGAAAAGGGGTGGCAGACATCTGTGGAATTTGTTATTATATAATCCCATTTCTATCAAAATTAAAGGAAACTTGCCTAAATGTGTTTTCTGCTCTACATTCCCTTGATAATTCTTTCGAGTATTGACATGTTTTACAGGAATAAACCATTCTGTGTCGGGGATGAGTGTGTTTTTAAGACTGCCGCGAAGCGTCGCAGTCTTATTGAATCAGCTTGGTCTCATGGGGGCCAAAATCGCTTTGTCCGCAAGATTGCGAAAAAGCAAAGCACAGTTGAAATGTGGAGAAGATATTGAACTAGAAATTCGTACCAATTTGGGCTGTCTCAGATAAACGGAAGTCTGTTTTTCAAGCCCAAATTGTTTGTGTAAAATTCTAAACCGGAAGCTGAAAATCCAAAATCCCCCCGAAAAAACTGCGCGGAAATGTCTTTGCGCATACTGTAAAATGGGCTCTCGTGAGACTTCTACGACAGCTTCTTGAAAGTGATCTCCCTTTATGTAATTAATCTGTTCGTTGAGGGCACTGTGGTTAGCGAAGCTTGAAAGGCAAAACTAATGGATAAATAAAAAGAACTGCACTAGATTGATGGCACGATCTGGCCTGTATTTCTATCAAGTGTTCATGCCTGGCAACAGCAATTCAATAACCAGAACGAGCGGAGTGATTGTTTTATTGCGGAGAATAAAAGCCGAATTAAACTTTTAACGGAGTATTTTAATCGGAACAAAATCGTGCTTGCCAACACGGGCAGCTAACACATGAACATGAACGTTGCGTTGCCTATGCCGATTCTGACTTGCTCCAGACATGCTAACGTAGCACTCGCGAGTTGATCTAGTGAAGGAACAACAGCAACAACAACAATTATTTTGCTTGATTATTTGTCACGACATTTTCATTTGGGAACTTGACTTATCTCTTGAAGAATTCAATATTTATCCACTATAACACTCTTTTTTTTTGTGCGTGTTTCCCCATCGATAAAAAACAATTGTTTGGGGCAAAACTCAATTTCAAAATTTCTCAAAAATTCTATTTTTCAAATTCAAGTTTTTATTCTGGGTTTAATACTAACATAGATGAAAAAGTGGCTAACCCCCCCCCCCCCCCCCCCCCTGCTGTTATGATATTTAAGAAAATATCGTTCCAACAAATTTAATCTCATAATTGAACCTTTTGTTGACATGTTTCACTGAACTCCCTAATAGTGGAACAGTCTGGTGAGAGAAATGAGCCCACCGAGTCAACATCCATCTTAGCATGCTGAGGGGATTTAACGTTTCGCTTAAGACTGTCCTTGCTCAACGCTATGATTCGGCATGTATTCCACATGATGCCACCTCTCGGCTGCAAAGGATATATTTCTGGAGGGACATAATCCTGTTCGAAAGTTGTTCCTGAAGCATCAAGTCACATGCCCGCCGCATTTAAACGAGCCAATGAAATTATCTGTATTTAAATATTTTGACCTGAGCATGTCAGTCTCACTGGAGTGCAGAGGCGCAAGACTGGGGGATTCTATGCGAGACAAAAACGAAGTTGTGCGAATCAGCTACTTTAGTTCTCACTCTAATGGAGCATGCTTATTTGTTTTTCTTTAGAAAAGTCATATTACAAACAACCTTACTTATTTCAAAAAAATAAAATCGGCGACAGTTCACAGGAAAATGATATGCTTTTTATTTTGTGATAGGGGCATTTCGAGGCCCACCAAGAGATCATTTCAGTCGATGGCTTTCTGGAGGTGTGTCTTCGTTTTATGAATGTGATTGCGCCGTTGTCGGATCTCACGGGACCAATCGGATGTGACCAATTGGGAAATGCCCTAATATACTCGGATATCACCCATTACTGCATGGCTATGAGCAGAAGTTTCTACGTATGATCGTGTCATGCGTTAGGATGATGATCAACATCATGAAGTGAAGACATTGATCTTGGCAATGCAGAGCTAGAGGAAGGAGATAAATCTGTCAGTGTCGTCAACGTCTCCCGATCGAGGGAAGAAAAAACGTGTGTTCAAATTCTACAATGCATGAAAAAAATGGAGAAACTAGTTGGAATACATGACAGTATGGTGATAAAAAAAAAATTCAGAAGGGGTGACAAGCTGAAGTACCAGGAAGACAAGTAAAAAAATAGTTACTTCTCGACGGTAACTTTCAAAAACCTGAACGGATTCTTTGCAGATTTGGTATGTGGATAACGAGAATATCACTCGAGATTGCTTTCCATGCTGGGTACTGACTGTTAAGGTTCCAAGCCAAATCAGTAGTTTCAATGTCGGTGGACTTCAGACGCTCTGATTTTCATTAAAATTTTCTCTGAAGCATCAAATTAATTAATGGGATAAATTATAAAATTATTGTGCTTCGTACCTTTTATCCTGTTATGACTGCCAAAGGTAACTAAAGCATTACACATAACACAACCTATACACCTGATCAAATTTTGGGAAATAGGAAAAACTATGTATTTCTAAAGATCACGGTCAAACTTCAAAACCATAAAATCACACAGATAACGGCAGTCTTTCGAAGTCCACCCTCGGCCAAGAAGGGTATTGTCGTCATCATGTACGTCCGTCTGTCTGTCTGTCCGTCTGTCCGTCACACCTTTCTCGTTACCAAGATATCTTTTGAACGACATACCCTAGGCACACCAAACTTGCAGTGCACATCCATATGCTCGTGACCCAGAACCCTATTGAATCTGGACCCGATTGGTTGGAAACTTTGGCGGCCATCTTTAAATTATGCGAAACCATCACAGCTTTCTCGTTCTCAAGATATCTTTAGAACGACTTACCCTAGGCACACCAAACTTGCACTGCACATCCATATGCTCATGACCCAGAACCCTATTGAATCTGGACCCGATTGGTTGAAAACTTTGGCGGCCATATTTAATTTATGCGAAACCATTAATCTTGTGTATCTCGGGTACCATTTCACTGTTCAGTGTGAAACTTGGTATAGATCATCGATGCATCAAGAAACTTCAAAGGAATGACCAAATCAGTTTCCCTGATTCGGTGGAAACCTTGGTGGCCATCTTTAATTTATGCAAAATCTTTAATGATTATATCTCTGATACCATTCAAGTGTTCTATACGAAACTTGGTATACAGCATCGATGTATCAAGAGACCTGCAATGTATAACCACATCAGTTCCTCTGAATGGCGGGAAGGATGGGCGGCCATCTTTAATTTATGCGAAATCATTAATGATCTCTATCTCTGCTACCGTTCAAGTGCTCGATGTAAAATTTGGTATACATCATCGATGCATCAATAGACTTACGATAAATGACAGTTCTGGTGTTTCTGATTGGGCAGAAACCTTGGTGGCCATCGATGCATCAATAGATTTACGATAAATGACAGTTCTGTTTTTTCTGATTGGGCGGAAACCTTGGTGGCCATCTTTAATTTATGCAAAATCTTTAATTATGGATATCTTTGATACCATTTCAGTGTTCTGTATGAAACTTGGTATACAGCATCGATGTATCAAGAGACTTGCAATGAATATAACCACATCAGTTCCTCTGAGTGGCAAGAAGGATGGGCGGCCATCTTTAATTATCTAAAATCATTAATGATCTCTATCTCTGTCATTGATGCATCAAGAGGCTTACGTAATGAATACCAGTTTCTCTGATTGGACGGAAACCTTAGAGGCTATTTCTAATTGCAAATTTTTTCAGAATCTGTATATTTGTCACAAATCTTGGTTCATATTGAATACATTATGAATGGCTGGCGCCCAGAGCCGAGGGGTTTTCAGATGCGCAGCTTCGTATAGTTTTTTGTTTTTCATGCTAACCAACTGTGGGTCGCCTACATTAGATAGTCAGAGATGTTAAGTGGAAGTAGATGTAATGTTAGAATTGTGATGAAGATCATGTGACGCTACCACTGGTGCGTCACGTGGAACAAGAATGTCATTTTTCCATAGAGCCTCACTTTCATGTACTGATATGTTAGCGCCCACGTACAGCCAGTGTTTGCAAAGTAAACACATTCCGAATTATCACATCTACTCGATTATTTCCGTGGAACACCTCACTTCATGCACGGAGCCTGAATACAGTGCAAATTCTTGAAGAAATACGACATTTACGGAGATTTCTCTTCTGCGCTCCCACCACCAGCCATCTGTCCACTGTACTTCTGCTAAAGTTTATGCAGATTGTAGTGGCATTGTGGTGATTGAATACTAAACTGATCGTAATTGATATATTTTCAGAGTGTGTCAGGTGCTATAGCGTTATATTGGAGTCCAGATCTCGTGATGACCCTCGACAATACCAAGCTAACCAATAACAGTTTAGTGGATGCAGTTGTGTATGTGACAGAAACCAGCGCTGCCAATATGGAACTTCTCACTGTGTTGTTAACACCCGGCAAACAAAAGGTTTGATTCGCTAACTTGTATTTCTGTTTATGAGTTTATTTCTTAGACCAGCTTTACCGTTGCCTACTTCATTTTTTGAATGGAAATATTTTATAGTTTATCTGTGTTAATCTCAATAAAACAGTCGGTTTTCTTTGGAGCCATTTTCTTTTGCGAAAATGGACAGTCAAGATAGGCCAAGCCGGCCAATCGTTGCCATTGTCTCATGGCATTCAACTAATCAGCTTCGCGATATTAACCGAGTTCGGGCGAGCACAGGTGGCCTCATTTTCGACCCGATATCAAAGAAAATTCAAGAATGACTACATTTCTATCCTATCAAATCCTTCGTTATGTTTGACTATTTGTTAAAGCACTCATTATAGGTCAGAAAGGACAGGAAATGAGGCTGAACATGAGACCGGGAAATGGGATTATGATGGTGTTGAAAATAGTGAAAAAACGGCAAATTCTTTGCCGATTTTCTCAAGTTCTATCACACGGAAAGTACGTCTTCAATATAATAAATTTTTTATACGTTTATGGTAAGATTCACCAGATCAGTTTAACATATATTGCCGACTGTATCCTTGTTGAACGATGTGGACTATCGACGAGCTGTCACTCGAACATTTTACTGTGAGGGGACTTTTTTTCGTGGTGGTCAATCACAGCCGGTTTCGGCTGTTAAGGGTATATATGGTAGCGACCGGTTTTGGCCGGTATGAGTAGCAAAGGGTTAAGTTTCATGCTTGGCAAATTTGAAAATAGCAATTTTAGACAATGGTATCTCACCGTACTCATATATACAGATATGTTGAGGCCCCAGTGAGTGGCCGCTCACAGTTTACACTGGGGCCACTCGCAGTGAACCAGTTAAATACATGTACTTAGTTATATCATTTCAAAAATTAATCTGTTTGGACGCATATTTAATTTAATCACAGAATCAACCTGATTAAAACCAGTTAAAAAAAAAGAAGCTCCCCGTCATATTGCGCTATTTAGCTCTAGGGCCAGCATCCCCATTTCTGTGTTTAGAGTACTGACCAATGACAGAGCTTCTCCCCAATTTAGATATGCATGTTTGAAATTTCAAGCACAGACCACAGATGTTGTGAACAGAAAAATGTCTCCTGGAATTGATTTATCTAAATTCTATTTATGTTAATTGAGTATCATCTTATAGTATCTAGAGAATAAAATATTGATGTTATGAAACAAGTTCGAATATATGAGAAGATGACTTTTACATATACTCGGTATCGTACACCAGTCACCCCCTTGGCACAAAGTGAGACGGGCCAGAAACCTGACCCTGGTCTGCTGAGAGCTAGGTGTTTGAATTCCGGAACCTGTGCAGGGGTCACAAACAATTTTTTCAGTTGGTCGCCATTTGTCGAGTGAGGCTAAAAATCTACTCGCCACATTGGCGACCTAACGTTTTATTCACTCGCCAATCCCTAACGACCTTTCGATGTAATAAAGTGACAGACGAATCAGTCTTTCCAACAACATGATAATCCAGTGTTAGTTTGAAAAATAAAAGAGAAAAAAAAATACCCTCAAAATTTTGCGCGAAGGAAACGAAACGATTGTGTGTCGGTTACGCAAATCCGAAATGGCTTGGTTTGAAAAGTCGGGTCAGGTGAAACAAAAGTTCCAAACTCTTCTCTGCAAACTTTTACCACATGACGTTTGTCTTTCAGCATATAAATTTACTGAGCTGGTTTTACTTGACTACAATTGTTTTAGAAGCGACACTGAAGTCAAAACGCACATGTCGTGCTTCAGGCATACCATCGCATTCTTGACCTTGAACTTGCAAATTCCCGCCAAGATTGTGTCATAGAATTTGTTTACTATAATTTTTACTATGATGATTTCATTGGCTGAGAACGGTCAGCGGGTCGTGGATTAACTTTTCTAGGGCGAGCACGTGATCTTATTGTGTCACGCCTGTGCATGATTTCAATATTACATCAGACCACGTGGTCTCTATAAATAGACTAGGCTTCCCCATATCTGTATCGTCGGCATTATTCTGTCATTATTTCCTGTACGTTTTAGGCCTGATTGGATTTCGCTGCCTGATAAACTAAACACAAAAATACTTTGGCGACTAAACACTTCATTGACCAAAAATTCACTCGCCACTTTGCAGAGTTACTCTATTTTTTAATCGACACATTGGCGAGTGACTGGAAAATTCAGTCGCCAGTTGTCATTTTTTAGTCGCCATTGGCGAGTTGTCGACCGGGTTTTGTGAGCACTGACTGTGTCGATCCCAGATCCAAAATCAAAATCAGTGACATATGACAGATGAGGAGTGGGTTCTAAGGGTATTGTCATCGTCAAGTACATCCATCCGTCTGTCCATCCGTCATAGCTTTTTCATTACCAAGATATCTTTAGAATGACTTACCCCAGAAACATCAAACTTGTTGTGTACATCCATATCCTTCTGCCGCAGAACCCTATAAAAATTGAGTCGTCTCGATTTATTTTTTCTAGAGTTATGCCCCTCTGTGTATAAATATGTTTGGGTCGTTACCGAGATCTCTTGAGAACGACTTGCCCCAGGAGCTTATGTACATCCTTATCCTTGTGCCCCAGTCTTGGTGTACATTTCCCAGAGTTATGCCCCTTCATTATGTTCAGCATATATGACATCGTTACTGAGATATCTTCAGAACGACTTGCCCCAGAAATATCAAACCTTTTGTGCACATCCATATTCTTGTGCCCCAGAATCAGTGTTGAAATTGATAATCGTTCCGGTATACAATTCCCAGAGTTATTCTCCTTGTTTCGTCACACTTTCTCGTTACCAAGATATCTTGTAGAACGACTTGCCCCAGAAGATTCAAACCTGTTGTGCACAACCATATCCTTCTGCCCCACATCACTATTAAAATTTAGTCGTCTTGGTCTACATTTCCCAGTCATGTCCCTTTGTCATGTGTGATCAAAAAAGTAACATTGACACATACAAAGGTTTGAGAAATCGAGCACGTTTCCTTCAGCGCAAATCAAAAAGGGACTATTATGTAAATTTAATTGAACAAAATAGCAAAACTAATCAATTTTGGACTCATCTTAAGGAAACATTACCCTCAAAAAATATATCTACCTCTGTATATTTGGGAGAGGACGGTGAATTTTACTGGCAACCAGAGGATGTGGCTGAGAAATTCAATGAATTTTTCACAGAAATTGCTATAAGTTTAGTTCCGGATGATTTTTCGAGTGAAAATACAGAATGTCACGAAAAACTGAAATCTCACATACAGGATCACCGCCTGAAGGGGTTAAATTTTCAATTCCTCCCCTTAATGTTAATGAAGTTAAAAAAATCTCTTGAAAGTATAGATATTATCAAAGCTTCTGGAATTGACGGTATGAAACCGAAATTTTTGAAAATTGGTGCGGATGAAATATCCCCGTCGCTGACAAGAATATTGAATGTTTGTATAAACCAAGGTACATTTCCGTCTCCATGGAAGATAGCGAAGGTAATACCTATTTTCAAGTCCGGATCAAAATCCAAGGTTGAAAATTATAGGCCTGTGTCTGTCCTGCCAATTGTATAGAAGATACTGGAGAGACGCATTCATCAACACTTTTATTCATACTTGACCGAATTTGATTTGTTGTTTGCTGGACAGTCGGGTTTTCGACCTGGACATTCGTGTCAAAGTACTTTGTTGAAACTTTTACATCATTGGCGCTCTATGATTGACAAGGGCAAACTAGTCGGAGCAATCTTTATAGATCTGCGCAAGGCATTTGACCTTGTCGACCACAGAATCCTTCTTCAGAAAATTGAATATTATGGTTGTTCAAAAAGAACTTTAAATTTTTTCGATTCATATTTGCAAAATCGTAAATAAATGGTAACGGTCTGTGGAGCTTACAGCAATTCGCGTTCGGTGACTTGTGGAGTATCTCAGGGGTCTATATTAGGACCTTTGTTTTTTCTCATTTTCATTAATGATTTGCCGTTGTACTTAGATAATAACATCGATATGTATGCTGATGATTCCACGCTCTACACATCAGGTAATAGCATTGGTGAACTTGAAAATAGATTGTCTATAGACCTCCAAAAGCTCTCAAATTGGTGTAGAGAAAGAAACGCTAAGAAAACAAAAGTAATGCTATTCACGTCTCACCAAAAACAAGCCTCCTTGCCCAAAAGTAATATTGATCTAACTTACAATAACGAACCCTTGGCCAAAACTGAAAACGAAAAGCTTTTAGGAGTGTATCTAAACTGTAACTTTTCGTGGACCACACACGTTGATTATATTTGTGGAAAATTATCTAAAAAGTTGGCGCTATTCAGGCGTATTCGCCACTTATTGCCTTTGTGTGCCCGAAAAGCTTTTTATAACAGTTATATTTTACCTGCTTTTGACTATTGTTGTATTCTTTGGGGAAATTGTGACCATACCAATCTACTAAAACTATACAGGCTACAAAAACAAGCAGTGAGACTGGTACAAGGTGTTGATCGTTATGATCACACTGCCCCAATTTTTAAGAAATTAAGATGGCTTTCACTGAAGGATCGACTGAAATATCACACGGGGATACAAATGTATAAGATTTTTAACAAATTTTGTCCTAGTTATTTGTCTGATCTTTTTAGCCTATTCGGAAATTCTACTGTCCGTATTTTACGCTCAACGACAAAAAACAATTTTTGTCTGCCTAGGGCGAGAACTGAATTATTTAAGAAAAGTTTGTCGTACTCCGGAGCTGTTTTATGGAACGGACTATCCGTTGCGATACGAACAGCCCCCTCGCTTAAGAGTTTTAAATCAAAGTATTATGAATATCTGGTATCAAATATTTAATCTGCTACATGCTTATTTTATGTGTTAAAACTAGTCAGTATTCAATTAGTCACATTCTTGCACGGATTTGTCATTCGTATTACTATCATTATTTCATATATGTTTTTATGTTTGTCCTTGTATATATGCAGTCGACCCTGTGGAAGATCGGCCTTCTTGGCCGAACAGGTCATCGACTAAAAATAAAGTTTATTATTATCATGTTCAGCATATGTTACAGCATATATTTTACATTGCTACTGAGAACGATTTGCCCCAGAAACATCAAACGTGTTATGCACATCGATATCCTTGTGCCCCAGAACCCTATTAAAATTAAGTCGTCTTAGCTTACATATCCTAGTGTTATGCCCCTTGAAGTTATGTTCAGCGTATGTCACATCGTTACTGTCAGATACTCACTCAATGATATACATGTATCAACATACGAGTATACAGTTAGTGAACCCTTAACACAGTAACCCCAGAGTGAGGGGCTTTCAGATGCGCAGCTTCGTATTTAGATCTGGTTTTAAGTAGATTGGTCACACAACTTATAAATGTTTAATTACACATGTAGTGATAATCTGATTTGTAATATATGTACATAAGAATATAAATATATAAAGACTATCTGAATGTGGATTAAAATTCACGTCAAAGAGGACCTTATGTATTTATACATGTTATCCTTGTATGTACTTCAGGTGGACCTGACTGACCTGATGGTAAACCAATCCGTCAGCTATTGTCCCTCTTCTGATCCTCCCGTCTATCATGCCACTGATCCAACACCCAAGAGAAATAATGACTGCCCCCTGAGGTCCACCACCACAGCAGCTCCAACCCAATCTATGTCAGTAACACCCACCATACCACCAGGTAAACATATACGGTACAGGTCATCCTGATGAAAAAGTATGTAACATTGAGTTGTGTGCTTACAGAATTATCAGGTATGGATGTCATGATTTTCCTTCGTGATACGAGATGGGAACTGTCTGAGAGTCTGAATGAGTATCCAGCAATACTCAATTTATCAGTGACGACTGGAAGCGACGTTTCAGGCCAATCTGAGAATGGAATCTGGCATATTTTACTGGCAACTTTGACGAATATTTTCTCATGATTTCTGATAGAAACAGCTACTACTTAGTACTGTAGCAAATTTACACTGATTATTGTCCCCCGCTACTTAGTAAGATTTTCTTGTTCGGACAATGACTCGTGAACGATTTAACCGATCAACTTCAAACTTGGGGTGTGCCTTGACATTGGCGAGAGGACGGTTGGGATTGTTTTTCAGCAATGTGCGTAATCCAATATGGCTGCCGTCAGCCATTTTGGATTATAAGCAGTTGGATCTTGTCTGGACAATAACTCGAGAAGGATTCAACTGATCTACTTCATATGTGGGGAGTGCCTTGACATTGTTGAGAGGAGGATTAGGATTGTTTTTACCCCTCGGCCAACTTTGGCCTTGGGGTATTGTCGTCATCATGTACAGCTGTCCGTACGTCCGTCCGTTACCGCGATATCTACAGAACGGTTTCATGCATGGCAACCAAACTTGTTACATCTATTTATCTTCACGTAAATCAGAAGCCTATCGAAAATGAGTCATCTCGGACAATATTTTGCAGAGTTATGCCCCTTTTTACAAATAAAAATCCATTTATGATTTGTTATTGTGATAATTTCATAACTGTTCCATATACAACATCCTTACGTGATACAGTTGTTTCTCTTGACCTGAACTAGATGCCTATCGAAAATGAGTCGTGTCAGAAAGTATTTTGCAGAGTTATGCCCCTTGTCTAATAAAATCCGTTACCGCGATATCTACAGAACCGTTTCATGCATGGCAACCAAACTTGTTACATCTATTTATCTTCACGTAAACCAGAAGCCTATTGAAAGTGAGTCATCTCGGACAATATTTTTCAGAGTTATGCCCCTTTTTACAAATAAAAATCCATTTATGATTTATTGTGATAATTTCAGAACCGTTCCATATACAACATCCTAACGTGATACAGTTGTTTCTCTTGACCTGAACCAGATGCCTATCGAAAATGAGTCGTGTCAGAAAGTATTTTGCAGAGTTATGCCCCTTGTCTAATAAAATCCACTAATTCCTATGTTAAGTTTGCATATAATTTCTATATCATGTTTGTATACTATCACATTTATTTATTGATTGGATGACTGATTTATTGATTTATTCTCTTACACAATGCGAAGAATGCCTGCAAATCTGTTTTGAAAATGACACTAGATGCCTATCAAAATGAGTCGTGTCAGAAAGTATGCCCCTTGTCTAACAAAATCCACTAATTCCTATGTTAAGTTTGCATATTATTTCTATATCATGTTAGTATAGTATCACATATATTTATTGATTGGATGACTGATTTATTGATTTATTTTCTTAGACAATGCAAAGAATGCTTGCAAATCTGTTTTGAAAATGACATACATGTGTCATTTAGTATACATGTACTGTATTTATCTAGCCATGTGTACTGTTGTTTTGGTGAGACATCGATACAGCTCTTTCAATTTATTCCAGAAACAAATTAATTTAAGGGGAGGAAAACTTTTCTTTTTTTTCAAAGAAAGTACACTTACAATACCAGGGGTAAATATTTCTTCCCACAAGCCAATCAATTGGTAGAGACACCCTTACATTATAATAGCTGGGGTTCAGAGCCGAGGGGTTTCGATAGCGCAGCTTCATGTTACAGAGTGAAACTGACCTTACTGACATATGCGTTCGTGTGCAAACACGGATTAACAAGTGAAGAAATTAAAACAATAGCACAGTTCATTTCCCGCCTAATCACCCACGCCAGCACTCAATCACAATAGATCTGCACTTCTTTACTTAGCTAGCTACTGTAAAGATCGTGTGTAAAGCTCCAGCGTATTACGGAAGGATTTTACGTTTACAACGAGTGATAACATCATCTACAAGTCTACAAAGCAACGAAAAGATCAAGTTGGGAAGTATTCTTGTGTATATCTGTCGATAAAATAATGGCCTCTATGTTCTGTTCCGTCTGTGGGAAGTCTAAATCAACGACCGACTTACATTCTGTTTGTCTTGCGTGTCGAGGCAATATTGCTTGTGATTGTACCCATAGATGTCAGGAGTGTCAACAATGGCCCGATGATTTATTTCAAGATTTAATGACCGGGTCTCGTGCGGGTTCCCTTCCCCTGGTTTAATGTCGGAGACTAATATCATGACTCCGCCCTCCCATTTTATTGAAAATGGGACGGCGAAGAAGCCTGCATCGATTGGCAGTCCTTGGATGGGCCCTTTACGTTCTTTTATTAGATAAAGGTATTGCGCCAAGCACTAGTACTTTTGTTTCTGATCTGTCCACAGGTAAAAGGAAGAAACAGGTAAAAGTATTGGGGTCCGTCCTAGATGAAGGTACGGGAGAGTCAGCCGAGGTCACAGTGGAACTAGATCTTCCCGAAAGTGTGTCCCCCATGGAAACCGAGACGCAATCCGAGATGAGGACCACTTTGACTCCGGGCATAAACACTGGTGACGTCGTAAGTACGCCCGTATGTGCTGTTGGAAATGATATCACTGGGGGGACTCCCGCTGGGAATACCCCGATATCTAATAATTCCCAGGTGTCGTTTGTTGGTCGTCAACCAATTTCGACACTCCCTGTTGCTCCAGGGGCAGCCTTAGGCATGGTAAGTGGTGCTGTAAATAACTCTGGTGTAATACCAGGTATAGTTAATTTCAGCACAGCAGACAATACCTCTGGTGGATATAGAGACAATGTATCCATGGTCTTACCAGGAGTAAACTCCACGACCTTGCGTAATACCCCAGTCACGGGAGTTATCACGCAAGGCCGGGTAGGATTAAATCCCTTGCAATTGAACACCTTTGGGTTGACAAACGCAGGGGATCGAGGTCATTGTTCTGCAGGAACAATGCCAGTTTCACACTTAATACCTCAGAGTGTTAATAGAAACAATACGGCATTGTTCCAGTCACAACAGGTTATGACTGAGAATGGTTCTGGGTCGGGTGTCATAAACCCATATAGGGCTCATTATCAACTTCCTGTCAGCCAATTCCGGTCGCCTGCGGGTTCCGGTATGGTTAACTCCGGGATTCCGGTTAGGACTTTTCGTCCTTCCGGTCCCACTATAAGGAGGCCTGTTGTGACAAACCCCGGTGGGTTGAGACTTCCGGTTCGTCCGGAAATGCAGTGGGCTAGGCCTATTGCATCCCCTTATAGGCGGGTCTCTAACAGTCCACAAATCAATACGGGAGTTCCGGTTATTGATGGTTCTCTGTCTGCTGTTATTCTGCAAAGAATGGAACAACAGGCAGCTGAACTAGATCAGTTCCGGCGACTCTTGACTTCGCTTCCGGTACTGTTCAGGTTCCATCCCCGGTTCCGACACAGCTTCCTGTAGTATCGTCTGATCCGATTGATTTGTCTACTGACCCATCGATGAGACGTCAGGGGGTCGCGCAACGTCAATCCATTGAGGATAATGACAGTGATCATGATCCGGAGAGACGTTCATATTCAGAGGTACTAGAAGCTCTGTACGAGTTGTACCCTAATATGTCACGACCCCCAACGCCGACGTCCTCTCGCCTACATACTATGGCAGCGGCTCCGTCGACAACTACCATGCAGACGTCGTCACTTCCTGCGTCAGATGCCATTCATGGTTTATGTTCCGTTCTTGATACGGTTTTAGCCCAGCCTAAAACAATGCAGGAACGTATTACAAGAACGGGAAAACATGCACTCTTTAGACCGGCTTCCGCTTCGGCACCACTTCCGGTGGAGAAGCCCACGTCTAGAGCGTACGGAATTCATGATTCGGCATATGACATTAAGGCCGCGGAATCGGAACCTGATCTTGCCGACATATGTAAAGGCAACAAGGTCCCTTCCAAGGTCTTGATCCCACTATCTGATAAGCAGTCTTCTACTATTGAAGAAGCTGCGCGGCAGGGGGTAGCCATAGCCTCTCACATGGACTGGTTTCTAACGGCCATATCCACTGTGTTGAGCAGGTTGTCGCGTTCGCAGTTAGCAGCCAGTAGTAGTCCTGAGCTACAATTACTGGCGGATCTTCAGAACGTGGCTGCTAAAGCTAATGCTGATGCAATGGCTTTAGCCGCGTTCAATGCTGCGATGGTTGTTCATCTGAGACGACAAGCTTACTTGTCTTCAGTCGTCAACCATGCTCCTGATATAGTCATTCGTACTTTGAAGGAGCAATCGCCAGCATCTTCGCTGTTGTTTAATGGCATTATACCGTCTCTAAGGGATACGGTGGAGAAGGCTAAGCCTAATCCTCCGCCTAGAGCGGGTGGTATGGGGACAGGAAAACGTATTTCTACGGACACTTCCGGTCCACCAGCCAAGCAACCTAGACCGACTACTTCCGCTTCCGGTCCAAAAGGGAAGTCTCAAGCGGCGGGTCGCATGCCACAACAGCAAGGCCAGACCAATCCCAACTATAAAGGTAAAGGGAAAGGTCGTGGCAAAAAGCAGCAGGGCCGGTGACGATTTGGGCCATGTCAATCTCATGACATGGCGGGACCACGAATTGCCTCAACTTCCGGTCCCGCCGAAATCCAGTCTCCCGGTCGGGGGACGACTTCAAGGATTTTGGCGGAATTGGCAAAAACCGGGGATGGATCCGCCAGTGGCGGCGTATCTGCACAGTCGAAGTATCAAATATCATTTTTACCTAGACGATTCCATTATCAGGAATATGTGCAGAATACAACTCCGATGCGATACAACATTTGTATGGCACATCCTCGAACTACTGGGTTATCTCCCACACGAGGAAAAATCGGAGATAACACCGTCACAACAACGGAACTTCCTAGGCGTGGCGTACGACACCAAATTGGTCATTGCTCGGCCACCGGAAGTTCGTTGGTGCAAGATATGTCGCGACATTCCACTGTTCATCAGACATTCTTGCCGCACTGCCATCCAGTTTGCATCAATAATCGGTCTACTGACATCCACACAGGATGTCACACCACGAGGCCGATTACAGTTACGGCCACTAATGATCTATTTAAATCAGCATTGGCCACACAGGCACAGGAATCCCATGATTCCTGTCACAGAGGAAGTCAAACATCACCTATTATGGTGGATGGACCCTCTCAACGTGATGCCTGGTGTAACACTGCTTCCGTTTCAAGCTACTCATCAGCTGTTCACGGATGCTTCGATGCAAGGATGGGGGGCCCACCTCGGATCCAAGTCGATATCAGGCTATTGGACTCCGCAGGAGAGGTTACTCCATATCAATGTGTTAGAGTTCATGGCCGTCAATCGAGCAATACTCTTATTGATACAGGACCTCAAAGGCCAGTCGGTTCTGGTAGCTACAGACAACACAACTGTCTTAGCTTACATCAACAAGATGGGGGGAACTCGGTCCTCGAAGCTTCTGAAGCAGACCGAGATACTCTACCATCTGTGCTGGCAGAACGATATCATACTTCGTGCCAGACACATACCAGGACATCTGAATGTACTAGCCGACGCACTGTCGAGAAAACATCAGATTATACCGACGGAGTGGCAGCTTCACACAGACATTCTGCGCCAAATCGCTCAGATTTGGGAACAACCGCTGATAGATCTGTTAGCTACTCACCTGAATCATCAACTCCCTCTGTATATGTCCACTGTACTGGATCCTCTAGCAGTGGGAGTCGATGCTCTATCGCAGGATTGGACGTGTCTAATAGTGTATGCTTACCCGCCCCCTTCAATCCTGCCTCTAGTTCTACAAAAGATACGCGCGCATCCGTGCGTCGTTTATCTAATTGTCCCTTGGTGGCCAGCTCGTCCGTGGTTTCCCGACCTTCTGGAATTACTGGTAGATGTCCCAAGACGACTACCTCTTTGGGAAAAACTACTTCGTCAACCGAAGTCAGCAATTTTCCACCACAAACCTCAGGCATTCCATCTGCACGCTTGCAAGTGCTCAAGGATCAGCTCACTGAGGTTGGGTTTTCTAGGGAAGCTTCGAGAAGAATGGTCGCTTCCACTCGATCCTCCACATCAGCTTGTTATCAAGGGAAGTGGAGGGTCTTCCATGAGTGGTGTACTGGAAGAAACATTGATGCCCGTTCTGCCTCTGTTCAGCAGATAGCAGATTTCTTGTTACACCTGTTTCAAGACAAGGGTCTTGCTCCATCTACAGTGGACGGTTACAGATCAGCATTATCTAGGATTATTAACCTGTCTACTGGCGTTAATCCTGCCTCTGATCCTAATCTAACAGCTCTGGTTAGATCGTTTAGGATTGACAGGCTTGTCTCTGTACCAAAACTTCCTAAATGGGATTTAGCATTAGTTCTACGGAGTTTATCAGAACCTCCGTTCGAACCCATAACTACAGCCGATCTGAAATTCCTATCCTACAAAACAGTTTTTTTGTTAGCCTTGGCTTCAGCGGCTCGCGTGTCAGAACTACACGCTTTGGATGCTAGGGAAATTAGGCATGATTCTCGATGGACTTATGTGGTACTTACTACCATTCCTGAATTTGTAGCCAAGAACCAATCTCTGTACGACACTTCTTGTAGAGATTTTAGGGTTCCAGCTTTAGCTGATTTCCTTTCCTCAGGGTTAGAATCGGACAACCTTATGTGTCCGGTTCGTGCCCTTACTGTATATATTAGTCGCACTAAAGTACTACGTGCTGGGCGAAGGCGATTATTTATACCATTTTGTCCCCGGAGCCAACAAGAGATATCTAAAAACACTATATCTTCTTGGCTCTCCCAAAACTATTAGGTTAGCCTACGATGGAGTGTCATCGATGCAGGCTGCGTTGTGTGATGTCTCTGCACATGAGATCAGGGCGCTTGGGTCGTCCTGGCCTTTGTGGACCAACAGGTCGGTAACTGATATTATGAGGGCTTGTTACTGGAGATCTCACACAACCTTCGCATCATACTATTTGAGAGACATGACACTTATCAAGGACGACCTATATTCCTTGGGACCACTGGTGACAGCGCAGCAGATCACCGGGGTCGGGTCAGCACACAGACACTAGAGGCCTGTGTGTTTTTATCGGTTTTTAATGGTAAGAACACGTTTCCTCATAAAAAACTTTCTTTTTAAAAAGGGGGGGGGCACGTGTATATAACTTCCATTATGTCAGCGCCGATGAGCCTGGGAGGTCTGGGCTTACTATAGGGACAGTGTCTACGATACCGTTATATGACCCTGTCACTATTGAGTCTTTATGGAAGCCTATTCTTATTTAAGTTTTATGGCCAGCATGAAGTCTCTTGCTGACTTCCGTCTAATCCTCACGCCATTAGCCGCTGTCACTTTGACTTCCCTCCGTCCTGCTTTGGGAGTCTCGCATATGTCAGTAAGGTCAGTTTCACTGTGTAAAAAATATAATAAATTTACATGTAATTTTTACATTTTTAAACTGAAACTTACCTTACTGACAGAGTAATGGTCCCACCCGACCTCCCCGCTTGGGATCTTTACATTTACGCGTAAGAAGTGGAGATCTATTGTGATTGAGTGCTGGCGTGGGTGATTAGGCGGGAAATGAACTGTGCATATGTCAGTAAGGTAAGTTTCAGTTTAAAAATGTAAAAATTACATGTAAATTTATTATTTTCGTGAAGTCTGCACGAAAAAATGCTTTCTCACAGGTCCGCGTTACTTCCAAAGCAACATAGAAACCCTCCGGTTTCAATTTAACATTTCGGTTTTCTCTTGAAAAAAAGGGTGATATTATTTCTCCACCTCTAGATCTGTATTTTATTTGCATCCCGCGATATGATCTGTCACGTAGGTGACTGTAAACGTGTCTATAAGATTGGGTGATACGATGTAAAGAAAAAGTTAGCCTATCATTCAATATTGTTGAATAATTTCCAGAATATATATTTATCTGTGCTGTCGGTAAAGTTATCTCGCACACGTTTATTTTCCCATTTAGACAAATTTTCAATATTATGCATTTATTTAGGAATAAATCTCATGCCTATTTTTACCTGCGGCACGCAGGTCTACGGGAGGCTCGCGTTGTTGTTGTTCTTGTTCTTCTTGTTCTTCTTGTGACTTTTTGAAATGCGCATGCGCTAAGAGAGTGTGATCTCTGCCACACTTTTCTTTTCAACCTCCAATCTCACATGACAACACTGCATTCAAGCGCGTTTGAATTCATTTGCAACTATATTCGGTGGAATGAATTATTGCTTCGTTGATTTCCGTTCAGACTTCAATTCTCTTACGTCAGTCGCTTTAAAGCTGTCGGTCGTCACATCAGTCACTGTCTTCAGATATTACCATTTTCATTGAACAGTATGCAGATGTATACACAATTTAAGATCCTTGGATTTCTTATATACAAAAGAAGATGAGCCGCAACCTTGTCGGTGGTTCAGCTAATTTGCATACAGTCCCAGGCGACTGTCTTAGAAAGTAGAAAAATAAGTTCACTACTTCTAGTAATCATTTTATCTACCCAATCTAGATAAAACACAAATTGGCGAAGAAGCATAACAAGTAACGCATTATCATTATGATTAACATTGAATAATACTTAGTATCAAATTATAGATCATGCATCATAAAAACAAACGCAACAATTACGTTTCAGAAGTAAGCGGAACAACTCAGCAACTTTCACCGAATAAAGATGTTTAACTTTACCCCCAACCAATTCGCATATATGGAAATATGTTTTGAAAGGAAGAATAACTTAACCCTCTGTGGGAATCGAAACAATGACCCTCCAATCCCTGGACTTGCACTTAATGTCTTAGCCATACCGACTCAATGATAATACTCAAAACTGACTTTATGAGCAAATGGTTTTATAATACATAAATGACTATGTAGTATTTAATGAGTCAGACAACCCTATGCGCGAACAATACATCATAGTTGTGCGGTTATATTGTGTACTTTCGGTTACAAGCATGAAATTTGGCACATAGCTATTTCGAATGATCCTCTTTCGGAACACAGTCCCTCTATCCTCATTCTCGCAAGCCAGGGCCTTGCTTCGCTGGTATTGATGTTCTCGTCCTCTTCCGTATCCCTTTAGAATTGCATTAATCACTTCCGTAAAATCAATACTTATGTGTATCAGCAGACAACGGGCAGAAACATGTTGCATTTGACATCATTCTCTCAAGTCAGATCCCATTTCTGCTAGAACTTACTGGTTCTACACTTCACAATTTACGTTACTTTGTCAATCAGTTTTACGAATGAAATTACGTCATATATTAGCAGATACTGACCATAAAAGCGATCTATTTGACCTCGTTGTCAATGTCTTAGCTATACCGATTCATTGATAATACTCAAAACTGACTTTATGCGCAAACGGTTTTATAATACATAAATGACTATGTAGTACTTAATGAGTCCGACAACCCTATGCGCGAACAGTACATCATAGTTATATTGTGTACTTTCGGTTACAAGCATGAAATTTGGCACATAGCTATTTCGAATGATCCTCTCTCGGAACACAGTCCCTCTATCCTCATTCTCGCAAGCCAGTGCCTTGCTTCGCTGGTATTGATGTTCTCGTCCTCTTCCGCACCCATAATCCTTTTAGAATTGCATTAATCACTTCCGTAAAATCATTACTTATGTGTATCAGCAGACAACGGGAAGAAACATGTTGCATTTGACATCATTCTCTCAAGTCAGAGCCCATTTCTGCTAGAACTTACTGGTTCTACACTTCACAATTTACGTTACTTTGTCAATCAGTTTTACGAATGAAATTACGTCATATATTAGCAGATACTGACCATAAAAGCGATCTATTTGATCTCGCTGTCAAAAGCTAGGACCTTGATTTCCTTGAGAGTTTTTTAAATTTATTTTGATACCTTTCATATTGACTTGGAAGTCATTTTCGCGAATGCAATAATTTGATGTACCAAAAGATAACAACGAGAATTCGACATGATTCTCTTATACACACAGACCTTGTTTAGTGAACTAACCCTGGAATTTCGCACTTAAATCACCTCCCGAATGACTTAATGACAAACATATTCGCGAATTGATTATAGGGCGATATCCATAGATACTGACAACAAATGTTTCTTATTTGCAGAATTTGACTTAAAAAAAAAAAATTAATAAAATTATCAACCTTCGAAAAGGCTTGACCAAACATGTCGGATGAGGTGATATCTCCTAAGGATGAAATAGGGAATCATTTGTATAGAAGGAGCAAACCATGTATTGATATTGGCTTGCTGCATGGAAAAGAGTGTCAAGGTACCGTATTTAGTTTGCAGATGATAACGCACATAAATGCAGAAACTTAATTTATTATTCTAATCGAATATCAAGATTGTCACAGGCCTCAATTTGAATCGTGAAAAATGTCATTATGCCTCTTGAACAGTTCGATAAAGCCTTCAACCCCATTCCATAGTTTCACAGATCAAAGTGATAGACCTGATAATAAGTTCATTGAAAATTAAATTTGACGGAAATATAAATTTTCCATTTTGCTCGGCAAAGTAAGCGAGAAGGGAGACTGAAGAGCGTAGATGTTCGCGCTATGACTAAATCCTTGAAATTTGTTTGGATTTCCAAATATTTGAAAGCCTTTTTGATTTGCAAAAATCAACGGCTGAACGGAATGCTTTGAAACTTGGAATTCACGATACTTGTACCAAGACATTGCCAAAGCGATTATTGTGACTTCGTCTGTCAATTCAGTATAGACGGCACGGACCAGTCAACATCGTCGGATTTTGAACGAGGAAAGCGAATATATATATATTGTGTCAAACCTATTAGTCAATTCCTACAATTGTGGGTTAGAAGTTGAAAATTACTTCCCTTGGCATGAAAACACTTGCAGATGGCGCTTTTTTTCTACAATTACCACTACCTCCGCTGATATGTCTTTCACTGTATTATTGCCACTGCCGCAGGTTTTGACTACAATGTAGTCATTTCTCACTTGTTTTATTATTTCAGACACTATAACGAGAGACGCGTCGCCGATGTTATGTTTCTTGTTTCAATTGAATTTTATTGTTGTTTGAGTTGAAATATTTGAACATATTATATTTCAATTTACAATTTTAGTATTTCCGAGATTATGTCACTGCATGGCATAGCGAAATCTAATTTTACCCTTTTATATTTCCTGCAAATCTTTTACTAACTGCATGCATTCGTTCAACTATACGGTCTATGAATTAAGGTAAGTAATAAATGTATATCATTCTTGGTGGTCAGCGACAGATGACAGATTGGAATCTTCTCCCATTCCCGGTACTTGTGAAGACAGACATGGATGTTGAGAGTTTGTAAGTCCATAACACCAAGGTTGGGCAAATTAGAATGATAATCTGCAGCATTTGAGAATAATGTCGTTTACAGCAAGATGGTATAATCCGAGTA
>JAVTVY010006555.1:0-41431 GCA_036873755.1 Hanleya hanleyi | reverse complement strand
CATGCGCGGTGGCCCAAGGGTATGGAATAGCCGTTTCGGAGCCAAGGGAGTTACTACTGGTCCAGTGGGGTCATATGAGGTATCAATGTGAAGCCTAGGTGAGGGGGCATCTGATGGGCTGGGTATGGGGTTGAACTAGCGTCATTCTGCGCATGCGCGGTGGCCCAAGGGTATGGAAATAGCCGTTTTGGAGCTAGGGGAGTTACTACTGGTCCAGTGGGGTCGAATGAGGTATTAAAGTGAAGCCTATGTGAGGGGGCATCTGACTGGACTAGTGGGTTTGAACTAGCGTCATTCTGCGCATGCGCGGTGGCCCAAGGATATGGAAATAGCCGTGTTGGGAGCTAGGGGAGCCACAAATGGTCCAATGGGGTCGTATGAGGTATCAAAGTAAAGCCTAGGTGAAGGGGCATCTGACTGGACTAGTGGCTCGGCCGCTGTCACCATTCTGCGCATGCGCGGTGGCCCAAGGGTATGGAAATAGCCGTTTTGGAGCTAGCGAAGCCAATAATGGTCCAATGGGATCGAGTGAGGTATCAAAGTTAAGCTTATGTGAAGGGGCATCTGACTCGACTAGTGGGTTGACATAGCGTCATTCTGCGCATGCGCGGTGGCCCAAGGGTATGGAAATAGCCGTGTTGGAGCTAGGGGAGTCCCTAATGGTCCAAGGGGGTCGAGTGAGGTATCCATGTGAAGCATTCGTGAAGGGGCATCTGATGGGTTGGGTGTGCGGTAGGAATATCATTCTGCGCATGCGCAGACGCAATGCGGAGCTCTCGTCCAATCAGAAGCGAGTATTTCAAATCCGGGAGCTAGGGGAGTCCCTAATGGTCCAATGGGGTCGAGTGAGGTATCCATGTGAAGCATTCGTGAAGGGGCATCTGATGGGTTGTGTGTGCGGTAGGAATATCATTCTGCGCATGCGCAGACGCAATGCGGAGCTCTCGTCCAATCAGAAGCGAGTATTTCAAATCCGCCACGGAGCTCTCGTCCAATCAGAAGCGAGTATTTTGACCCGGTGCATTATGGGGCATATCCAAGATGGCGGCACGTATGTTCAAGATGGCGGCACATCCGGTGTCGAAAACTGGCCATGTGGTCACCTAGTGTCGAAAACTGGACCCTGTATGGGTCCCGCTAGACGTTTTGGGAGCTAGGGGAGTCCCTAATGGTCCAATGGGGTCGAGTGAGGTCTTATTTTGAAGCTCTCGTGGAGGAGCATCTGATGGGCTGGGTGTGGGGTTGAAATAGCGGCATTCTGCGCATGCGCAGCCTGTCCGTAGTATAGAAATAGACGTGTTGGGGGGTATGTGGATGTGTGTTTGGGTTTGAGATGGGCTATTCACGGTTCGAATGGGTCGTGTGAGGTATCAATGTGAAGCTTGTGTGGGGTAGAGTCAGAATGGCGTGTTTTTAAATGCAAGTCGCGTCAATCTGTGCATGCGCATTTGGTTGTAGTAAGTAAAGTGGCCGTTTTGGGGCAGTGAAGGAAGGTATTTGGGGTCG
Organism: Hanleya hanleyi; assembly: GCA_036873755.1. Taxonomy (NCBI): domain Eukaryota; kingdom Metazoa; phylum Mollusca; class Polyplacophora; order Lepidopleurida; family Hanleyidae; genus Hanleya; species Hanleya hanleyi. The sequence continues at coordinate 39,925 of JAVTVY010006555.1, read as the reverse complement.
AGATGGACCATCCTTGGTCTGAATGCGTCCTGGGAGGTGTCATTTTGTAGTTCTCGGGGTGTACATTCCGAATTGAGGGATGTTCTCGTCATCTGTGACGTCATCGATGACGTCATCAGTAGGAGTATTAGCGAAAGTGAGCCTTTTGGGGCAGTGCAGGAAGGTATTTGGTGTAGAGATGGACCATCCGCGTTGCGAATGCGTCATGGGATGTGTCATGTTGTAGCTCTCGGAGTATAGACCCCGATTTCAGGGATATTTACAGCATCTGTGACGTCATCGATGACGTCATTAGTACAAGTTGTAGCGAAAGTGTGCCTTTTGGGGCAGTGCAGGAAGGTATTTGGTGTAGAGATGGACCATCCGCGGTCCAAATGGACCGTGTGAGGTGTCATCTTGTAGCAACGCCCACCAACACCATTCTTAATGCCTCAACGCCCTGGTGAAATAGCTCAGAAGCTCTGATATTCCATGGAATTGTCACTAATTCTTCGAAATGCAGTGATGTCCGTCAACGCCCGTCGTTACACCCTAACACTCTAACATAACGCCATGATATAGACCAGAGAGAGAACAACAACAGCAACAACAACAAGGATGACACATGAGAGAACAACAACAACAAGAAGTTTTTTTCATATAGTTTATTTTCCCCAATGTTACATCATACCCACGCTGGGGAGCCGCGTTGGGTATATTTACAATTCAAGAAGATTCTTATCCAATCAGAGGCCACCATTTGCATGTTTCATATTCGTTCCTGTCCGTTAGATGTATTCTTGTCCAATCAGAAGTCTCCATTTCAGAAAGTGCCATCTGAACCGTTTATTCTAATCATCGTCGGGCAGGCCAGGATACCGTTGAGGCAACATATCCTTACATAGTTGTTTGCGCATTCTGAGTATCTATCAGTGCATGGGTGAATACTTTCATCCGATGGAGGTGGTGGTCAGTTTAACCACGAAAAACGCAACATTGGTCATTATCTCCACTATCCACTTGGTGTTACAATTCAAGAAGACTTGTCCAATCAGAGGCCACCATTTGCATCTGTCATATTCGTTCCTGTCCGTTGGATGTATTCTTGTCCAATCAGAAGTCTTCATTTCAGAAAGTTCCATCTTCGGCCATGTTCGCTTTGAACCGTTTATTCTAATCATCATCGGGCAGCCCAGGATACCGTTGAGGCAACATATCCTCAGATAGTTGCTTGTGCATTCTGAGTATCTATCAGTGCCTGGGTGAATACATTCACCCGATGGGCTGGTCGGTCAGCTTGGTCACGAAGAACGTAACATTGGTCACACTGTCCACTGTCCACTTGGTGTTGGGGCGTTGCAACCGGGCCCATTCCAAGGGATCCACGGTGTTCAGTTTCTCCAGCATCGTCTCTAGCGACACTCGGTTAATGATGGTAAACGGTTGGTCAAATACCTGGATGTTACTGCTCGGGTAAAAGTATCGGACTTGGACTGTCTCTTTATGCCGCAGCACATAACCAAACGCCAGATTCAATTTGAAGGCCGTAGTTTGATCTTTGAAGATGGCTTCTACGTAGCTACGTAGACGGGCGAGGTCGGTCAGTCGGAAATTGTAGATATCTTGAATAGGGCGATGACGTTGGAAACAGTGCCGTATCATGGACCAATGGCGCCGATAGATGTCACTCACTGGATGGGCGCCCTGTAAGAGATCGCTAGGAACATTTATGGGCTCGTCCAGAAAATGTTCGATGTTGTCAGGCGTATGACTCGAAACCGTAACGGTGGGGTCCGGCTGGATATCCAGGCTCTGGACTGTGGGTATAGACGGGCTCTCCTTCATCGCATCACCAGTGGCATTCGTCTCCCCGGGCTCATCTTCACTAGGTCTGACCTTCCGCGGCTCCTCCTCAGTAGGAAGTTGTCGCACATGCCATGGTACTGGGGCATGAATCAACCGTTGGTGTCGCAGCAACTGACTGCGTCGTTTGAAGAGTTGACCACAACCGTTACATTGTTCCGTCGCGCCCTCGTGGAATGAGCGTTCGTGGCACAGTAAATGATCCTCCTGATTGAATGACCGTGCGCATGTTGTACAAGTATACCGAGCATCGTTGTGGGTGGAGGCCTCGTGGCGTCGTAAATTATCTAGACGAGTAAACAGCTTCTGGCAAGTTGTGCAAGTGAACATCTTGGTGGTTGACAGAGTGTCTGATGAAACGTCCAGGCCGCTTCCCCTTTATAGCACGCTAGCTGGTGATCTATTTTTAGCACACTCAGTTCAACTATCCCCAAGTCGAGGGCCGAGCCTTGACATCTTCGGTAACATCCGTGTCTCTTCGGTCACCTCCGTACCGTCAACGATCAACATGTAGACATATAGAGTATGTACGGCATGTTATGGTATTCATCAGCGCATGAGTGACGCATTCAGCCGATGGGAGTGGTCGGTCAGCTTGGTAACGAAAAACGTAACATTGGTCACACTCTCCACTGTCCACTTGGTGTTGGGGCGTTGTTGTTGGGCCCATTCCAAGGGGTCCACGGTGTCCAGTTTCTCCAGCTTCGTCTCTAGCGACACTCGGTTAATGATGGTAAACGGTTGGTCAAATACCCGGATGTTACTGCTCGGGTAAAAATATCGGACTTGGACTGTCTCTTTATGCTGCAGCACATAGCCAAACGCCAGATTCAATTTGAAGGCCGTAGTTTGATCTTTGAAGATTGCTTCTACGTAGCTACGTAGACGGGCGAGGTCGGTCAGTCGGAAATTGTAGATATCTTGAATAGGGCGATGACGGTAGAAACAGTGCCGGATCATGGGCCAATGGCGCCGATAAATGTCACTCACTGGATGGTCTTCGTGTAACAGATCGCTGGGAACATTTATGGCTTCGTCCACGAAGTGTACTTTGCCCTCCACGTCGTACACAATCTGGTCCAAGGTCTTGTCGTCGGAATTTGACTGTTGAATTAGGGCGACATCATCATCGGCCCTCGTGCGATGGGTGGGAGTTCCCCCTGTTTCGATATTGATGCCTACGGGCTCTTCTATCTGCAAACGTGGCTGAGGAAAACAGGGTGTCGTGTGCGTTGGTGTCGCAGCAACTGACTGGTCAGTTTGAAAAGCCGACCACATTCTTCGCATGGACGCTTGGGTACTTCATGGCGTGTACGTGTGTGGCGCTGTAAATGATCCGGGCGCTGAAACGACAGTGTACATATCGTACAGTTATACCGGGCGGTTCCTTCGTGCTTGGTAGCCTCATGGCGGCGCAAGTCGTGCAGACGAGTGAATGATTTCGAGCACATAGTACAAGTGGAACATCTTGGTGGTTGACAGAGTGTCTGATGAAACGGCCAGACCGCTTCCCTTTTATAGCACGCTAGCTGATATCATGTTCGGGCACTTCCGTGTCTCTTCGGATGTAAAAGTTCCCGGATGTAAAAGTGCCCGAATGTTTACGAATGTTCCACCATTCCGGACTTCTATCAGGTCCATGTCCAGAAGCTCTCATGTCCTGCATGTGAATAGTCATATTGTGTGTGTATGCATGTGTGTATGCGTGTGTGTGTGTGTGTGTATAGGCTTGTGTGTGTGCGTGCGTGTATGCAAGTGTGTGTATGCGTCTGTGTATGCAAGCGTTTGTGTGCGTATGCAAATGTATGTTTGCGTGTGTGTGTATGTGTGTGCGTGTGTGTGTGTGTAGGTGGTTGTGAGTGTGTGTGCGTGTGCGTGCATGTGCGTATGTATGTGTGTGTATGTATGCCTCTGTGTGTGTGTGTATGTGTGTGCTTGCGAGTGTGTTTCTTGGATCGGAGCTCTTGGAGCTCAAAGCCTGTGGAGCTCAGAGGTCGGAAGTGACATTTGCATATGACCTCTGTGAGGTCACTTCCGCTTTCGTTCCCGTGACCGGAAGTGACCTTTGACCCCGGCGCACAGAGGTCATATGCAAATGTCACTTCCGACCTCTGAGCTCCACAGGCTTTGAGCTCCAAGAGCTCCGATCCAAGAAACACACTCTCAAGCACACACATACACACACACACAGAGGCATACATACACACACATACATACGCACATGCACGCACACGCACACACACACTCACAACCACCTACCCACACACACGCACACACATACACACACACACACACGCAAACACACATTTGCATACGCACACAAACGCTCGCATACACAGACGCATACACACACTTGCATACACGCACGCACACACACAAGCCTATACACACGCACACACACACACACACCAACACACGCATACACACATGCATACACACACAATATGACTATTCACATGCAGGACATGAGAGCTTCTGGACATGGACCTGATAGAAGTCCGGAATGGTGGAACATTCGTAAACATTCGGGCACTTTTACATCCGGGGACTTTTACATCCGAAGAGACACGGAAGTGCCCGAACATGATATCAGCTAGCGTGCTATAAAAGGGAAGCGGTCTGGCCGTTTCATCAGACACTCTGTCAACCACCAAGATGTTCACTTGTACTACGTGCTCGAAATCATTCACTCGTCTGCACGACTTGCGCCGCCATGAGGCTACCAAGCACGAAGGAACCGCCCGGTATAACTGTACGATATGTACACTGTCGTTTCAGCGCCCGGATCATTTACAGCGCCACACACGTGCACGCCATGAAGTACCCAAGCGTCCATGCGAAGAATGTGGTCGGCTTTTCAAACTGACCAGTCAGTTGCTGCGACACCAACGCACACGACACCCTGTTCCGCAGCCACGTTTGCAGATAGAAGAGCCCGTAGGCATCAATATCGAAACAGGGGGAACTCCCACCCATCGCACGAGGGCCGATGATGATGTCGCCCTAATTCAACAGTCAAATTCCGACGACAAGACCTTGGGCCAGATTTTGTACGACGTGGAGGGCAAAGTACACTTCGTGGACGAAGCCATAAATGTTCCCAGCGATCTGTTACACGAAGACCATCCAGTGAGTGACATCTATCGGCGCCATTGGCCCATGATCCGGCACTGTTTCTACCGTCATCGCCCTATTCAAGATATCTACAATTTCCGACTGACCGACCTCGCCCGTCTACGTAGCTACGTAGAAGCCATCTTCAAAGATCAAACTACGGCCTTCAAATTGAATCTGGCGTTTGGTTATGTGCTGCAGCATAAAGAGACAGTCCAAGTCCGATATTTTTACCCGAGCAGTAACATCCGGGTATTTGACCAACCGTTTACCATCATTAACCGAGTGTCGCTAGAGACGATGCTGGAGAAACTGGACACCGTGGATCCCTTGGAATGGGCCCAACAACAACGCCCCAGCACCAAGTGGACAGTGGAGAGTGTGACCAATGTTACGTTTTTCGTTACCAAGCTGACCGACCACTCCCATCGGCTGAATGCGTCACTCATGCACTGATGAATACCATAACATGCCGTACATACTCTATATGTCTACATGTTGATCGTTGACGGTACGGAGGTGACCGAAGAGACACGGATGTTACCGAAGATGTCACGGCTCGGCCCTCGACTTGGGGATAGTTGAACTGAGTGTGCTAAAAATAGATCACCAGCTAGCGTGCTATAAAGGGGAAGCGGCCTGGACGTTTCATCAGACACTCTGTCAACCACCAAGATGTTCACTTGCACAACTTGCCAGAAGCTGTTTACTCGTCTAGATAATTTACGACGCCACGAGGCCTCCACCCACAACGATGCTCGGTATACTTGTACAACCTGCGCACGGTCATTCAATCGGGAGGATCATTTACTGTGCCACGAACGCTCATTCCACGAGGGCGCGACGGAACAATGTAACGGTTGTGGTCAACTCTTCAAACGACGCAGTCAGTTGCTGCGACACCAACGGTTGATTCATGCCCCGGTACCATGGCATGTGCGACAACTTCCTACTGAGGAGGAGCCGCGGAAGGTCAGACCTAGTGAAGATGAGCCCGGGGAGACGAATGCCACTGGTGATGCGATGAAGGAGAGCCCGTCTATACCCACAGTTCAGAGCCTGGATATCCAGCCGGACCCCACCGTTACGGTTTCGAGTCATACGCCTGACAACATCGAACATTTTCTAGACGAGCCCATAAATGTTCCCAGCGATCTGTTACACGAAGACCATCCAGTGAGTGACATTTATCGGCGCCATTGGCCCATGATCCGGCACTGTTTCTACCGTCATCGCCCTATTCAAGATATCTACAATTTCCGACTGACCGACCTCGCCCGTCTACGTAGCTACGTAGAAGCCATCTTCAAAGATCAAACTACGGCCTTCAAATTGAATCTGGTGTTTGGTTATGTGCTGCAGCATAAAGAGACAGTCCAAGTCCGATATTTTTACCCGAACAGTAACATCCGGGTATTTGACCAACCGTTTACCATCATTAACCGAGTGTCGCTAGAGACGATGCTGGAGAAACTGAACACCGTGGATCCCTTGGAATGGGCCCGGTTGCAACGCCCCAACACCAAGTGGACAGTGGACAGTGTGACCAATGTTACGTTCTTCGTGACCAAGCTGACCGACCAACCCATCGGGTGAATGTATTCACCCAGGCACTGATAGATACTCAGAATGCACAAGCAACTATCTGAGGATATGTTGCCTCAACGGTATCCTGGGCTGCCCGATGATGATTAGAATAAACGGTTCAAAGCGAACATGGCCGAAGATGGAACTTTCTGAAATGAAGACTTCTGATTGGACAAGAATACATCTAACGGACAGGAACGAATATGACAGATGCAAATGGTGGCCTCTGATTGGACAAGTCTTCTTGAATTGTAACACCAAGTGGATAGTGGAGATAATGACCAATGTTGCGTTCTTCGTGGTTAAACTGACCACCCCCTCCATCGGATGAAAGTATTCACCCATGCACTGATAGATACTCAGAATGCGCAAACAACTATCTGAGGATGTGTTGCCTCAACGGTATCCTGCCCTGCCCGACGATGATTAGAATAAACGGTTCAGATGGCACTTTCTGAAATGGAGACTTCTGATTGGACAAGAATACATTTAACGGACAGGAACGAATATGAAACATGCAAATGGTGGCCTCTGATTGAATAAGAATCTTCTTGAATTGTAAATATACCCAACGCGGCTCCCCAGCGTGGGTATGATGTAACATTGGGGAGAATAAACTATATGAAAAAAACTTCTTGTTGTTGTTGTTCTCTCATGTGTCATCCTTGTTGTTGTTAATTGCTGTTGTTGTTCTCTCTCTGGTCTATATCATGGCGTTATGTTAGAGTGTTAAGGTGTAACGACGGGCGTTGACGGGCATCACTGCATTTCGAAGAATTAGTGACAATTCCATGGAATATCAGAGCTTCTGAGCTATTTCACCAGAGCGTTGAAGCATTAAGAATGGTGTTGGTGGGCGTTGCTACAAGATGACACCTCACACGGTCCATTTGGACCGCGGATGGTCCATCTCTACACCAAATACCTTCCTGCACTGCCCCAAAAGGCCCACTTTCGCTACAACTTGTACTAATGACGTCATCGATGACGTCACAGATGCTGTAAATATCCCTGAAATCGGGGTCTATACTCCGAGAGCTACAACATGACACATCCCATGACGCATTCGCAACGCGGATGGTCCATCTCTACACCAAATACCTTCCTGCACTGCCCCAAAAGGCTCACTTTCGCTAATACTCCTACTGATGACGTCATCGATGACGTCACAGATGACGGGAACATCCCTCAATTCGGAATGTACACCCCGAGAACTACAAAATGACACCTCCCAGGACGCATTCAGACCAAGGATGGTCCATCTCGACCCCAAATACCTTCCTTCACTGCCCCAAAATGGCCACTTTACTTACTACAACCACGCGCGCTGCGCCCGGAGAACCCGCGTTCGCGCGCGCGCGCTGCGTGCTGGGGCGGGCCAGGCCGGTGAAAAAGTCCCGGAGGTTGAACATTGGAACTCTTCTGGGTTTGGAGGATGAACATACGGACGTCTAAGGGGAAAAATTGGAACTCTTCTATGTTTGGAGGTAGTTTTTAGTGAAAACCCGGAAGTGACGTCACAACCCACGTGACCTGCGTATATACTCCTGTAAAATAGAGCCGATTTTATTTCTTTGGAGGGGCAAGGTCAATAGGACTTGCGCTTTTTATACTACTAAAATGTGAAGTAGATTACATCTTACATAGGCCTTAAGGCCGTGATATGCATATGAAGTATTCTGGGGCATGGTCAGTACTTCCCAATTTCCCCTTTGTCCACTACTCGCCGATTTTTTTGATTTTTTTTTTATTATTATTTATTTATTTATTTATTTATTTATTTATTTCCTCGAGAGCTTTAAAATAAGACCTCACTCTACCCAATCGGGCCACTAGTGCTCCACCTAGACTCCAACATGTCCACCCCGTATGGATTTATACATACATTGGGCTAATATCCCAGTATATGAGTGTCTATGGGTGTATATGCATCTATTTACAAGCCTAGCCGGTACTTAAAAAAACATTTCATAGCTCATAGTAAAATCCATAAAAAAAAACTCCACCACCCAAAACACGCAAAAAAGATAGAAATGTGCGAATCAGGGAGATTACCTTTGCCTACAAGAGAAATTGGCCTAGTCTGAGTTGTCTCCCTTGCATCAAAGCGTCTAGATGGGGCTGTGGTTTGAAATGTGCGATTATCCGGGGAAGCCGGGGAAATTGACCTTGGGTAGCCATTTTTCTTAGCGTTTGTTACATAAAACAGACCTGTACGGAATATTTCCACTCTTTTAAACCATCCACACCCAACAAAATTATATCAAACTAATTCATGCATTCAAATGTAAGTGATTCATATACCGCGGAAGACCACATGAAGGTCCCCACCGATGACGTTCGATGAACGTTCGTGATTTTTCTTTGCTGGTGCAAACTGGACAATAAATGCTCGACACTGGGGTGGCACTGTATCATAGACTGGTCGCAATATATGTATATTGGTGTCCATGTGTTGAACTATTTGGTGTAAAATGTCTGTGGAGCGGACACAAAACTAGACATTTTTTTTCAGGCATATTTTCTCATCGCATGGGCGGAAACAACTGCCGAAACAAATATTACCTCAAAGGCAGCAAACCAGTTAGCAATGTAAGCCTGAACAATTATATTTTCAATGAATACAAGGTTGTGTTGAGAAATATATCTCAAAATATGATTAATTAATGATTTTCCATCATGACAAACGAACACCCGACCGGCTTCCAACAAATATGGCGGCGGGTATTCGAAGCTCGAAGTCAGAAAATTGCCAAACTTCAAAAATTCAGATCTCATCAACCAGAACGTCTTATGTGCTCACAGTTATTGACTATATCGTAAAATATGTATACTTGCTAACCTTAGTTGGGTTCGTGATGAAATAATTTAGAAATAAGTAATTCGAGCACTTTTTGTGACATAGCAAAACGAAGATGACAGCCGTTTCCCTTTTCGCTGCGATGGTTTACACGAAAAACCGGCTCAGTTATAAAAATCCATATCTCCGTAAATATGAAATGTCCAAACTTTTTACGTCAAGACAATATTCTCTTATATGTGTACTTCCTATTTCCCGCAGGAATTTATGCAATATAAATTCTTTCCGCAATAAACTTACAATTTACTGGTAATGGTAACGAAATTCTCCGTCTCAATTTGAGCTTCTTGTACGGCGGCGGAACGCCAAGATCAAAGAGCGCGTGCTGCAACGTAGCAGATCACGTGAGGGTCTAAATATAGATCGTTTGTTTACATATATCAGCTGATCGTGTCTGATATATAACAAACAATACCTTATAACAACAGTACTTTCCGTAATATCTGAATAGTTGATACTCGACCAAGAATTAATTATGACAGAAAAATTATCTTAGATAAGTTTTCGCCCTATTCATAGAAGTATTATTTCCGTCACATCAATTTCTGTCACAGTACTTTTTCAAAAATTTCACCAATTCGCTCCGGGCAAGCCCCTGTGCTGGTTCAATAATTTCAGTCCGTTATGCCGCCATCTTAAACCCACCACCCACCCATCCACCACCACAGCCGCCATCTTAAACCCACCACCCACCCACCACCACAGCCGCCATCTTAAACCCACCACCCACCCACCACCACAGCCGCCATCTTAAACCCACCACCCACCCACCACCACAGCCGCCATCTTAAACCCACCACCCACCCACCACCACAGCCGCCATCTTAAACCCACCACCCACCCACCACCACCAGCCGCCATCTTAAACCCACCACCCACCCACCACCACAGCCGCCATCTTAAACCCACCACCCACCCACCACCACAGCCGCCATCTTAAACCCACCACCCACCCACCACCACAGCCGCCATCTTAAACCCACCACCCACCCACCACCACACATGACCCCATGTGACACAATACTCGCTTCTGATTGGCTGATTGGTCTTTCTGCCGGAACTATGCACTCATTGACCTTTTGTCACCCTCCCGTGACCTCCCTAATATGCAAATTTCTGAGGTCAATAGACATTTCAATACGCTTTGTATACTACTGCCGCCATTTTTTCTCCGAGATGGAAGAATCACCACACGTGGATGGAACATCCACCCGGAGCTGGAATATACCACACCGAGGTGGTCTTTTGATTCTCCACCCTGATAATGTCACGTGGGACACTTCTCCTGTATTGGAATATTTTGCTCGGAAGACTCCGACAAAGACTTTGACTTTAAAAGATCTGACTATGGAACATTTTAATTTAACTTTTGAGTGGACAGGGGTTCTTTACCATTTCTTGATATAAGAAATATGTCTTCAAATAAATCTATATGCAAGTTCAGAATTGGCGATTTACCTAAACCGTTAGGTCCTAGACATCATCAGGGAGAGTGTGAACTTCCTGCATATCCTGCTGTTAGGCGTCTATGTGTTGTTACGTGTATTACAGAGTATCTTAACAGAACTAAGACTGAGGGGTAATGAAACTAAACTCTTATTGTAGTTTGTCAAGCCTCAAAAGGCAGTGAGTAAAGACACTATATCCAGATGGATAAAATTAGGGCTTAGTCCATGCTTCCCCCTCACAGCACCGGATCGGCGTCGATCTGTACTGCCTCCAGAAACTCTGTACCCACTCAGACTATTATGAAAACCACAGTCTGGCGTCGGTAGTCGACTTTTGCAAAATGTTGTGAGAAACTGGTTCATGAACCAGGTCGGTTTGGCCGGCTTGTTTTGGGTACGGTAACCGTTAAACTGTTCTATTCGTTAACTGATGCACTTCTGAGATGACTCATAATACATATGCAGGTCGACTTTATTGTGGCAATTCAATCATGTGATTCCGCGAATCCGCATATGACATGGAAACATATATGTTGGTGTTTATACTCAAAGAATGAAAGAGTATTGCTTAATTATTATTAATACTGTTATATGGAAAATGGAATAGGTCTTTGGATTATGGACGCGGATATTCTCTAATGGACGACGGCTGGATTATGAATGACGGACTAGACGCTTGTAATTTGAAGATATTTGGTTTGATGGCTTGTTTTAGTAAAGATATGCCGCTTTGAACATCTCATAGAATTAAAAATTAAACGATAACTTAACAAGTTTGAAGTTTGATTGGAATTCTGCCAAGCTGTGTTGTTCACGTAGGGATCATATCCCTACCTGGATATTTGATATACCTTTATTTGTATTCCCACCCTCGGTTTATGTTGGCATTATGGTCACTCAAACGCTTCAAATATGCCTCCAGGTGTGTTCTCGCGCAATCTCGTGTGATCCCTACGTGAATAACACAGCTCGGAAGAATTCCAATCAAACTTCAAATTTTGTAAGTTTAATTTTAATTTTAAATTATCCAGGCTAGATATGATAACTGCAGCATACTATTCACAGTAACCAGAATGAATACGACCTGCCGAGAAGGGTAGCTAAAAGCTCTTGCTTTTGATCTTTATTAAACATTGTATTTGAATCTAAAACCAACAGCGTCTTCGTGGAAGTAGACTCGGGTTACGAATAGTAGAATCAAATACCTTGCACACTACGATCATATTATTTCGTCACGTTAGGAAATTTTCTAGTATTATATCTAAATGACATGAGACTATATCCTGCGATGGAGGGTTCAACTAATAAAGATATCGACGAATACTAAGTCCATTCTGACTGTATTTACAAGCTTTCAGAGAATTACTTACTCTATCCGCAGGAATCTTGGAAAATACACATTTACACAGTTTACAGCAGGTTTTATACATTAACCTTTTGAGTGCAATTCTGTCAACAAACAACTCTTTTCTCTGATCATTGTTTCAAAACCCAGAAATGGAGTGGTTCTGTATCTGCTGCCTTAGACTAAACAAAACAACAGATGGGAAGAAATAAACACTGTTACAATATTTGAAATAGACAAGGGCCAATAGCTTGTTTAGCTTGTTATCTGTTGCAATACATTGCTGTGTGGAACGGGAATGGAGAAATGCTGACTAAAGTCTCTGCCCCCTTAAAGTGAATATTCGACGTCGTGTCTAGAAGTCGATGGCTAACTTTGAAAACCGACGCTCGATTAGGAACCTTCGTATTGCGAATGTTCCGTATTACATGCAGTACCGGTTGATCAATAAACCGGGTTATCTTCTTTCCACGACAAAATCACCAGCCACATATTAATTTTCCGTCGGTTACAATCAATTACATGTACTATAGCGACCTCAATAGACCATGCTTAATGGCCAAAAGGATATATATGCACGTAGTATAAAAAAAACACATTTTTTATACCGAGCATTAGCTCTGGTATAGCCTTGTTCTATACTACGTGAGAACAACGCTATGGTTGTAAACCAGTCACCAGATGGAGTTGTTGGGAAAATGCTGTACGGGCAATCTTTGCCGAACCAATTGACCATAACCAATAAAATAATTCGATTCTTTGTCCACTTACCTTTCATAAAAACATCTTGTTTATCAGCGACTGTCCATTTTTAGCTTGGCAAGAGATCTAAACTCGGACGAGGGGGGTAAAACTGTCCACATCGCCGCCATCTTGCATCGATCAGAACGCTGATTACGCGCCACAACAACTCGCGATAAACACTACACGCACAACGGCGATGCGGACAGTTTTACCCCCTCTCCGTGTTTAGACGTCTTGTAAAACTAAAAATGGACAGTCGCTGATAAACAAGGTGTTTTTATGAAAGGTAAGTGGACATAGAATCGAATTATTTTATTGGTTATGGTCAATTGGTTCGGCAAATATTGCCCGTACAGTATTTTCCCAACAACTCCATCTGGTGACTGGTTTACAACCATAGCGTTGTTCTCACGTAGTATAGAACAAGGCTATACCAGAGCTAACCGAGCATAGAAGAAATGTTATCATCGTGCATCATATACCGGCCATTCTCGCGAGCCATTGTATTGATCGATCCAAACGTACACTAGGGTAGTTAGTTATTCTAAGCGGTTACCTCTTCTGAATATAATAGTCAGTTTATCACGACAACCCGTTGAGAGAATCGAGGTTTGATTTTATCGCTTGCCAAACTCACTTTGCTTCAAGAGTATGTTTGCAACACCTCTCTTTGCCGCACAGGCGGCTGGGACAATCTATATGCCGGCGCCATATTGAACGTACGTAAAATAAAGAGAAAAGGCTGGAAACGGTGTTCAAGGCTTCTCGCCAAACGGGCGTAAATAAAGCTTTATCTTCTCCAAAAACTATACCACCTTTCCCCTAGGACCCCCAGCGATGCTCATGCACACTTGGGTCGTCAACACCAGGTGTTTTATCCGAGTTTTAGCCGTCAATTCAAAATCAACCCATTGGACTGTTTACCTGAGACAATGACCCAGTTTACATACGAATCGCCATTCCTCGGTCCTTTCCGCCTCCGTTGATGCGCTGGTAGGTCACGTGCTCCGGCTGACGCGTAGGGGATTTCCAACTCGAATTGGTCGGAGCGGAGGCGGAAAGGACCGAGGAATGGCGATTCGTATGTAAACTGGGTCATTGTCTCAGGTAAACAGTCCAATGGGTTGATTTTGAATTGACGGCTAAAACTCGGATAAAACACCTGGTGTTGACGACCCAAGTGTGCATGAGCATCGCGGGGGGTCCTAGGGGAAAGGTGGTATAGTTTTTGGAGAAGATAAAGCTTTATTTACGCCCGTTTGGCGAGAAGCCTTGAACACCGTTTCCAGCCTTTTCTCTTTTTTGACGTACGTTCAATATGGCGCCGGCATATAGATTGTCCCAGCCGCCTGTGCTTTGCCGTAACCGATTCCTGGATGAACGAGTGTAGGACAAAACTGTTTACGCGTCACAAGAAAGAGAAGTATCATCACGCGCGAGTCTCTTACACAGGTCATAACCTGGTGCAATGGCACTGTAAACAAATGCATGCCTGATATCAATGTCGGATGAGCGAAATGTTGTCTGGTGTCCTATTTCGTGAGGGAAGGCCAGTATAAACATACAAGGATAACACTAATTCCTACGAATGTCCATTGTTAAATGTACCTTCGACAGTTGGCATTGCCAGATGAAGGGGTTTTAGTTTCAAGTGCTTGAACGACCTCAACTACTCCCCTCCCCCTACAGTCCAAATGAAATGAACATTTCAAGCCATTTGTAAATAGACTTCCAGCCTCTCTGGCTGACAGATTTCTGATACAAATTAAGTTTAAATTGAGTCTTATATTGATATTTTAAACTGACATTTGAAATTGAATTTTAAGTTGAAATTCTACTAGGCTAATCGCTATATGATATCAACTCTAAGTTCGAATTTCAAATTTCAGCTTTAAAATTGCAAATTTTAATATCAATTCGAATTTAAAATTTCGATTTGAAACTTAATATTCGAATTCAAATTTGATGCAAGACCAAAATATTTCAGTGAAAATTTCAATTTCAAGTTATGTAATGATGTTCCGAAACTAATGCGACTGTCCTCAAATTCTGAAATTAATCCCGACATGGGGACGGATGTCATTTAACCTGATTTATTGTGCAGCATTCCTTTCATATTGAAATTACTGTTATGCAACGTGAACTACATGGCCGTAGTAACCTAAACTTACATCTGGACGTGCCTGGTATATATAACTGGACCAGATTATATATATTCCCATATTCTAACATTCCATCGTTTTAATGAAAAGGTAAAATACGGTACAGAACAAAAGTCTAACAATGAAACTTGCAGTAGATCGTTAGTTACTTTTCGTGGGTCTCACACCAAATCGTTGTCATATTTACGCCCATACAAGCGTCTTATATTTTCACCTCATATGTTCAGGGTACCCGGTCCCTTAATGAGATACCAGTTAAACTGTGACAGTCAAGGAGGAAATCTAAATATACCATGCGCTGAAATGGAGAATTCTTCGCGTCTAGTGTACTAATGCATATTCAGGAAGGTCGATCTACTTTCCACAGCGATTGTGCGACTGGACGTTAGCAAGGATTTCCACAAATCAGTTCGTGAGATACACGTAAGTCCAGTAATCGGACACGGGAATCGACATCTTGCGACTAAACCGCAACCTAGCGAGATTACGAGTACGAGATTGTATATTCAATTCAATTCTTTATTTCTATACATGAATACATACAGAAAATGTTAAAGCTAAGATAAAATATTACATTTACATAATAAAGGTTATATTGTGACAGGACATAATCACCCCAGTCAAGAAAGCCAGTTCATTCCAATTTATAAATTAGGCGGAGGTTGAGGCAGTCCTAGTGGCAGGAGATATTGTGAGCTGTGTTGATCTCTCCAGAAGCATTTCGTACATAAACTGTCCTATTATTGGGGAAAGGTGGGTGGGTGGGTTAATCAGGAAATAGAATTTTTCGAGGTCAGTTAGTTGCCCAAATAGGTGACAGGATTTGTTGATGATGTTATATAGAATGTTTCGAAGTTTTTTACCGCTCGGGCATATACAAAAAAAATGATACTCGTCTTCAACGATCTTGTTTGTTTTCTCACACCGTTTACAAAATCGTTTGTTCCGGTCTATTTTCCTATATCTGCCGGTTTCTATCTCGAGCCGATGTGCGCAGATCCTAAGTTTAGTTAGTGATTGCCTATAGTTTCGATTTTTTATATAGTTCAAATAAGGAGATATAGAATATGTTTGTTCTATATGTTTGTAGTGAAGTAATTTTTCGGACTCGCGTAGTTTGTCTTGATAGAATTGTATGTATATAGTTTTCAATTTATCTTTTACTTCTGGGGATATGTGTTTTTTAGTGAGCTGCAGCGGCAAGTCCTCGGCACTGATATTATTTTTCTGCATCATTAATGATGAATAGCTATGCCATCCAATTCCATCGTTTTCTAGTGCTTTGCTACAGAGGACAGCATCTTGAAGAATAGGCCGGTCGTTATTGTTTTCAAGATGCAGCTTGTAGTTCAATATGCTTGCGTGGATATCTATTATAAGTGGGAATCGTCCAAGTTCCCGTTTGCAGGCAATATTCATCGATTTTTTTTTTATATTAGAGGCAATACTTCAGAACTCCTATTCAAGGAATCCCATCAATTGTGCACATTTTCAAGACCAGGATGAACAGAAATGCAGAGCGTGTAGCGAAACGATGAATTTAATCGATTCTAGAAAGGAAAGGACGTTATGTATCAAACAGTTCTTACTTACAATGTCTTTCGTGACGAGGAGCCTATCAAACTAAATATATAATGCAAAGCTTTACTGTCAGCATCGTTATCGTTATGTGTTTTTTCGCCACATTTCGTGTAACATCCACTCACGATCCTAGAGCGAATCATTTAATTGCATAATTGTTGTGTTTACTATCCAGAATCTCGTCAAGCATGCTTACTTTCATGTTTAGCTGTCAATGCGACAGTCCCACTGCGTGTTTTTCACCAAGACGTTCATTGTAATGGACAAAAGCAGAGTACTGCTGAAAAAAATAATTTGTTGAGATGGAACAAACATTGGAAAAGTTATGTCATTCTCACAGAAATGCTAATATTGAAAACCCACGCCACGAACCTTAATAACGTCTGCAAAGCCGTTCACTAGTATATCAATAACGATTCATTATATAATTATCGTGTTGGGATTCACTTTTTACTGATATCTTTAAAAACATAGCTGGAAATTGAAACATCACTACCTAGATACACATAAACGATCAATATTCACATTAAAACAGGAACCTGAAAATACTGTCATCTGATTAAGTCAACAGCATTCGGAAATGCGACCAGTTTAATAGTTTAATCCTCGTGTGAGTAAGCATTCTGAAGGACTGAAAACAAATAAGCTCCAGACAGAGGACGCGACATTACCGTCGAGTTTTACGGAGAAGTACTCACTCATGCAGACGTTGTTCGAGTTATAACCCTCCAAGTTGCTTTTAAAATTTCGAGTTCCAGCTTCAAGTAGTTGAAGAAAGTTGAATTATGGGTACTAGCAGATTATCAACCTTACCACAGCAAAACACAACCACACCAGGGGAACAAGATGGGCTTGCAGTTTCAACCACGAATATAGTGATGTCCTCCATCTTTGTGATTCTGGCCATACTCATTGTTAGCGGAAATGTGTTCATTATTCTGTTCATAAGGAAGAACAACCAATTTTCGTCTAATTTCAAGATTTACACGACTTCTTTGGCAATCGCCGACATCGGTGTGGGTCTATTTTCCATGCCCTTTAATGTTATCAAGAGGGTATTCCACAAATGGCCGTTTGGGCTCCCGCTATGTGTCAGTTGGCACTTGGTAGACTGGAGTTTGGTGTACGTGTCAGCCCTTCTAATTGATGCCATCGCCTATGACCGGTACAAGTGTGTCACATCCCCCATTCAATACAGAACAGAGTTCACCAAACGCCGGACATTAATAATATCGACCGCCATGTGGATCTTAGGCTTTGTGATCTGGCTGACTCTTATTTTGGGGGTTTTCTTTAGTGATAAATCGCACATTATTACGCCAGACGGTGTGTGTTCGCTTCGCCTTACGAACATCACAATCATACTATCCATTGTGGTTGACTGCGTACCCTCCATATTTCTCGTTGCCACTTACGTTTCTCTCCTACTCGCACTGAAGAAAAGAATGCAAGGTCAGTGTTCGGAGAAGGAAACAAGAATCTCTGCTCAAAGTGCAAATCACATGGACAACACTGAGGAGAGAAACCGCACAGTGGATGGCAGTTCCAGATTTCCCGGCGACGTCGCAACTGAGACACAACCAGTACATGCAAGGCCGTCAAGTGGAAGATGTGAACTGTTTCTGAGCGACATTAACGTCAAGCTATCCCAGACAGTTCCTAAACGTATCAAACATCCAGCCGCTGGATCATCCTCAGAAATGCCCCAGATAAGAAGCCAGAACAATCGATGTTCCAGAACCGCGATCGTGATCATCTCTATGTGTCTAATTTGTTGGGTGCCGTATAGTATAATCTGGCCACTGTATGAACGCGGTTACATGATTCCATTCCCCGTTTACGTGATTTCATATATCTTAGTTTACGCCAACTCCGCGATTAACCCGTTAATTCATATTTTGACAAACTCAGCTATTCGATCCAGAATGACTCGTTTCTTTCAAAGACTCAGAGACCAAGTACCCTGACGTCAAGCTTGCTGCAAATTTGAGATTGATGACATTTGTTTTATAATTAAAAATTTTCGTATGATTTGGTGCATCATGCATATACACATTATATCAACGCGATTGTATTAATCACGTGGCAATACCATTTATATCAAATAGCAGTAGATCCTAATTGATTTTATTTTATTTCGCTCAATAAATAAAGTAAATAATAACGTAATGAAATATAGGCGTCCATCAAGTTAAAGAGATAATACATTCTACTCTAAGTAAAAAGAATCATTATTACGTTTTTATGTACCGTGTGTTGACATCAATCCATATTAAATGTATTTAATGTCCAGTGTATTAAAATGACCGAAAGTATTCCTTGGCCATCAGCAAAAAAAGGAACATGAAGATCGTCATGTATGTATATGAAGACCATCTCTTATTAGACTCTATCTGCTCTCTTGTTACTGATCTACTTTCCATATAAGAAATGTTCCTCAATTTATCTTTTATCTGCTTTAAATGTGGCGACTTTTGTTAGCCTTTCGCCTGTATATATTCATCTAGCAGTGAAATAACCCGCTACGCCGGCATATTGGGTCATATCAAAAGCAAATGAACAAGAAATATACGTCCTTACATTGGACTAGCTAGACGGCACTGGCCAAACAGCCTAAGCCACTAGACTCTTATACAGTCCCAACACATGCAAGGCCAAATGTGAAGGCGCCACGTAAACTGTTGCGAAGCAGTTGTTGAAATTTCTAAACAAAAATGTAGAGGCTACAGAAAAGATCGATGTTTCAGTTAAAAGTACCTACACCAGATAACATTTTGAATGAACTTCCTTTATTTTTCGCTTCAAAAAGGTGGACTTGGATGTATTTGTACCTGTGCCATCGGTTTATATAGGCTGTTTGTTTGTCCATTCCTCAAGAACTAAACGACTTATCAACATTAGAAAACATTGATTGCACGCAGAGCTGCATTCATGAAAATACTTGCACTTTACAGAGTGCATCAAAACGCAAATCACGACACTGACCAATCAGGTCATGTACATCGAACTTACTTCCTGTTAATGGTGTATTCTAGGGAATTCGTCCATGAGCAGATAAATTCAGATCAATTTCATATAAAGATATTAGAGATAAACAGTAATTGAGAAAAGGAATGCAGGTGTCTAAACCATGATGTCTGGACATCTTGTGTAAGGAACTATCCAACCAGAGATCTGAAATGCCGGAGACAGATTTGAACACAAGCCCATCACCAAATAATTCAACAGCAAAACCAGAAGAAAATCATTCAGATAGTGATCAAAGCGGAGATGAAAACTCTAAGAATGAATGTCTTGAGAGGTCTACCTTTTGATATACTTGAATACAGCCTAAAGACTGGCAGTATGTCTATTGTAATAGTATTGCGCAAGGTGAAGGAAATATGTCACGTGGTGTTATGTTTGACAAATTGGAGTGATATGCAATGGTGGGAAAATTGACGACGTCTGGCGACTAAAGAGCAGCCATATGATTTCACAGGAAAGCTTCCCTCGGCACCTCATATACAGACCCAAGAATACGGTGGATTCTGGGACATAGCCTTAGTATCTCAGCCGCGCTTTGGCTGGGGAAAAACAAAGGTAATTTGGGTTTTTGAAGTTCTTTCCTGATGGCTATTTTGGATATAATGAATTAAGACCCAGAAATAATACCCAATATTTGCAACAAGTATATTTATTTTATGTTCAGTACCGTTTGCCAGATATCCATAATTGCCTTTATATAGTGTTGCGTAAACGTGATGACATTGCCTTTCAGTAGTTGTAGAAATTTAGGGAATCTGCAGCCTATTTTGCAAAGCTGATGTTTGACCTTTTCGGTATGATCAGAAAATTTGAAAAAATGCAGCGTGTTTCTTAAACTCTCTGCTGGACTCAAGTTACATGATTCTCCATGCGAAGGAAAAAATGGTAAATATAAGATGATGGTTAAGATGTTGGGTCTCAACCCGGCATGAAATTAATTTCCTGTCTCGCTAAATCCTTTTAGGGATGGCGCCAGACTGTCTTATATTGTTCAAGTGACATTATGTGGTGGAAATTTGAACTGTGGAGAGTTTAAATCTTTACTCTTAATGAGACTGTTTAGTGTGGTGGATGGGCACATATCCGAGTGCCCTAACCCACAATGGCTATGAGTACAGGAATTCAGATCTTTACACTCCAACCAACTCAATATTACCGTCTCACATCGGTTAATTTTGACATAAATGGAAGCGTACAGAAGAATTAATTAACGACAAATTAATTTTATATTCGATGGAAAACAGACCTGTAAAAGAAGTGTGACATTGCGAGATATGTCGCCTGTCATAGAGCGTATGCAACTGAAATATGGATTATAGAACGAGCATTTGATAGAAAGATATCATCATCCGAACGCATGGCACGATCATACGTAGAAACTTCTGCTCGTAGCCATGCGGTAACGGGTGCTATCTGAGTGTAATAGGGCCTTTCCCAAATGGTCACATCCGACTGGTCCCGTTAAATCCGACATCGGTGCAATCACATTCATACAACGAAGACACACCTCCAGAAAGCGATCGAATGAAATGACCCCATGGTGGGCCTCGAAGTGCCCCCATCACAAAATAAAAAGCATATCATTTTTCTGTGAACTGCCGCCGATTTTATTTTGTTTTCAAATATGTTAGGCCGTTTGTAATATGATTTTTCTTAAGATAAACAAAGAAGCATGCTCTACTAGAGTGAGAAATAGAATAGCTAATTCGCACAACTTCGTGTTGGTCTCGCGTAGACTCCCCCAGTCTTGCGCCTCTTGAAACTGACATGTCTATATGTCTGAGAAATGTTTAAATACAGATAATTTCATTGGCTCGTTTAAATGGGGCCGACATTTGACCTCATGCTTTGGGAACAACTTTCGAACTGGATTATCTCCCTCTAGATAGATGGCACCGTGTGAAATACATGCCGAATCACATCGATAAACTAAGGGTAGTGTTAAGTGAAACGTGAAATGCCCTTAGCAAGCTAAGATGGAAATATATCTACCCACAATGGTTCGGTATCTACATTTTCACAAGGTTGAACTATAATACTCACCACAAATCTGCTATACTGGCTATCTCAACATACTTACCACCAGATGCATGACCGACAGCATCGACTTCCAAAGGTGCCCAATGCATGTGCATACAGTTACAACCGCCAATGCTGTAACGGCTTAGAATGTCCGCTTAGATAAATGGAGCGTAATACAGATTTATGGTATGGGACACTCAAACCATCCCTACGAAACTCCTAGAAGGAGAGGGTCCTATACAGAGGACATTCTTATCCTCAACACCGGGTCGATGAGCTTTACCGCACAGCTGACGGATAATCCTTTGTATACCAGACCTAGTGGATAAACGTTGGTTACAAACCAGAACATCTTAGTCCGGACAAAGGATGGTAACCTTGGATGAAAGCCGTCAGGTCTGACATTACATGCTTGCACCGTAATGCTTCATGCTTGCAAGCATGAAGCATTACGATATTGAGAAATATTCGAAGAAATTTTCATTATTAATAAAAGTAAAAAATAAATACAAAATATATTTTTTTTAACTCCCCTTCGCCTCCTTTAAACAAAAAGTCCCAGTTTCAAGTAGGGGTACACCAATTTGGAACTTTGCAGATACATCTATTTCCGCCTTGGCTGTCAAAGTAAGGAATACATCAAGGTACATTGACTAGCTCTTCTTCGTGTTACTATTATGTCAACAATTGGCCTTCCTTTAAAACCAATATTACTATTTGTGCAATGGTAGGAATCTAAGTAACATGTCATGAGTATATCACAGTCAGCCGTCATATTTGACATATGAACACAATTTGTGTTCTTTAGATGACGACTTTACAACGAATATTATGGATTAAGAATACTGATCAGCGATACGGAATTGATTTTTTTGGAACATCATGATGTCGTGGCGGCATCATGAAAACTGTTGACCGTTTCTCTCTTGCAGCAAACAAACCTATGTTTATGTATACTATGATTGTCTTTTTGAATTTGGTGCTAATACTGTTACATGGAATATGGAATAGGTCTTTGGATCATGGACGCGGATATTCTCTAATGGACGACGGCTGAATTATGAATGACGGACCAGACACTTGTAATTTGTTCATCACGGATTTCGGAACAATAACCAATTCGTATCACGTTGCCGTCAGAGCGTGCTTTACAGATTCTTAGTTTCCATTGCAGTAGAACATCGCGAATTATTATTTGAATTAAATAATGTATGCAGGGCTGTGCGCAATACATACCACTGACTATCGTACTGTTATTTTAGAATGTATAGGAGTAGTAGTAAGCTCGATTTAACATTTGGCGGGAATAAAATTAAGAATGGCTTGTTCTATCCCAGTAACGTGATCTCAGACTAAAAAGTGGCATCGGTAAAAATGGGAAGAACAATATGGCTGAAGAATTAAAAATTTCACGCACTGCGAGAATGGGTCAGTCGTTGCCACGTATCAATTAGCTAGGAGATCAGATTTGAGCTTAAATTTGAGGAGTGATGCTCATTTAGTGTCTTTTATTGATGGGGACCGTTTCTTCTACTCTCTTTGAGGTGTAATATATGCTTTATGTGACACAATGCTTTATTATGGTATAGGCTGTTCGAGTATGCATAGTTGAGGGTTGAATGATTCAAGAAAGGCGCAGTTCAGTCCGTTGAAGACCAGCAGATCGGCCGGGGTCAAGCGAGGTCATCGATGCAGTTGTTTCCCCTTCCGTATCTCCTGACTAGACCAGCTCACCAGCTGGGTTAAGAGAGGCAATCCCCCGTGGCCAGGACTACATTAACCCTACCAGGACGGGGGGACCATTATCACCCTACCTCCCCACCAACTTTCTACCTCATATCCGGAACGGCAACAAATTGGGGGCTGACATTCAGTGATTTTATAATTTATCATACTGGGATCGTTTTGAACCAATTTGCATAACCCCCGAGCAGAGATCATGAATAAATTCAAAATGGCGGCCATGTGTGGTACCAGAAAAATGATGTTTTCGTCATATTTCTTCAAAATTATTGCTTTCCGCTAGAAAAATTGGACAACTATTTTATTTCACATCAGATTAATGTTTACTAATTGACGATGAAGTTTTTGTGGAAAAATTACATAAATAAAACTAGAGCCTTAGGCACTGAAACGGGGCTATTTAAATGTAAAATAGGCTGTTGGAATAATTCCACTAACTCTTTGATGTTCAGTCCCCATGGCGAAGAGCCATACAATTTGTAGTCTCACACATTTCTCTCAATAAGGATCTCTAGTGCATTAGTGTAATTGTACACATATATTTATTTTTAAAAAAATTGTGACCGATGGGACAGACATTTATTATGAAACCAACCTGATGAATTGATAAATAATGTCTTCTCTGCATGTTACCAATATTTGTAAAATATTTTTACTTTCTTCATATTATAGAAAGCATATCCTTCAGCAGTAAATGACAAAACATGAATATTGAGATACAATGTAAAATCCTAATGGTTAGATGGACTAGATCTATGCTGGGATGTATTCTCTCATGGCATCATATTATTTACATATACCACCTCCTGCCAGTACACCCCTAGTTTGGAAGGTTACAAATTCTGACAATGGTTGTATGCAGACTTGTACATGTAGATCAATGCATGCTATCTAAAGATGACTTGGAGTTTGACCCTATCAATTGACCCTATCAGCTTAGTGAACCAAGCCATTGACCTAGGTCATGCATGTGTCATGTATGTGTCTATGCTCTAAATGGTATAGAGGGTCTGGTGGAGGGGATGTTTGTGTGTTAGTTCCCAAGTTAGATACCGTGTATACAATTACTGCAAGAATGGAAGCCTAGAAAATTAGAATTTCTTGCCAACATGGCAAACACATAAGTCTGCCTTAAACTATTTTCTTCTGTATTTGTTAAGTGTTCTAAATAAAGTTATCAACCAGTGATTTAAGACATCCTTTCAGGAAAACTCTATAAGTCAACCTCTGAATAGTATCCATTTTGTATTCATGCTCTAAAGCAGGAAATCTCTGTGAAAATGACATATGAACATATAAGAATAGCAGAAAATATTTAACTTCACTAATATAGACCAGGTGAAACAAAATCTAGCCAAAATAGTTGACCAAACTATCTGCAGTAGCTGAATAACTTGAGGACTTTTTTTCTTCTGCTCTTCCTCTCAAAGCCTAAAGCAGTTAAATAAACAACCAGTCACCCTGGTAACGGTATCAAATGTGCTCAAGTTTTTCCTCACTACAATACAGGACCATTAGTCCCTACGGGACTAAATCGCCCCATAAAAAATCGGACTCCAAAAACAACGAGAATGCCTTTTTTGAAAATGACGTCACTGTGACGTCATCAAAGTGGCCATCTTGGATTTTTATAATTAAATTTTCACAATCCTACCAGTGATGTAGCGTATAACAGTGTTAAATAAATATATCACAAAGGGAGGATAGGATAAAATATATCAGACAAGCAAATATGCGAATAGTTACAAATACAAGATACGTTTACTCTTCATACAAGCGCTGGAAGAAATTTTCCCCATAACAGTCATATCTACAGGAGTGGACTCATTGGTCAACAAGAGCCCAAGGGGCTTCAATATACGCCCGTACATCTGGAATTACACTGGTCCAAATTTCAAGGTTGTTTAATGGCCTCGATCCCAATTGGTAACCGGCAATTCAACGAAAGGTCTAAGATTTTGTGCTTATGAGGATGTTCTACATATATCACATCTTATATTGAATGATAAATTAAAATGGGTTTAACTCTTGGTAACTAGGTGACCCTGAAACAAGAGTCGAGAGGTCACATATCCCACACTGAAATAGACAATAGTCAAACACAAGAAAACTTTAGTTTTCCTTCAAATAGATTCCTTTCAGGCGAGAAATTTTTTATGAAGGAAGAGAAATATGAAATGATGAAGTAAACCTTTGTTCTTGAGTTAATAGACAGATAAGGGACCCTTCTCCCAGTTAAATTAGTAAATGTATGGTTTTTATTTCACAACAGTTTGACTAAATGTAGCGGTTTCTTACATGTATCAAACAGGGGAGACAATCCCACAGGACAAATGCCATATACATGTAGGGAAACTGTGATCTTGTCCTTTGAAAACTTAAACTCAAAATAAATATTGCTCCTCTTTGCCACACGAGTAAGGTATACCCAAAGTGTGGTCGCAATCCATACTTTGAAACTAGAGATATCTCACGGACAACAAATGTTAATGGATGGAAAGGCGGATAGATGGACAGAACTCACCATCGCATGACATGACCTCGTCTTCGACAAACACTTTTAATGATTTCCTAATATTTGGGCAACAGTGACCTTGACCTAAATTTTGGTACATGACACATCGTCTCCCCTTAATATATCAATGGACACAGAAAAAAAATCAGGATTTCTAACAATTTCATGATATTGGGAAACTTCATATTGAAAAAGCGATAGGCCTATGCATACTAAATATGCCGTTTTGAATATACGAATTTTCTCCGCAAGGAACCACGGTTTTTTTTAAGGATGTTATTATGCAACATTGCTACGAAAAGAGTTCGTCAACCACGTTGTTGACGATCGTTACAATGTTGCACAATCACATGCGGAACTCCTCCTAAGGGTAAATGCGTAAGTACTGACTTTTTTTAAAATTATTATTATTATTCATCAACATTAAACATACATGACACGTGTACACAGTTACAGATTAATACAATATGATTTTCAATAAATACACAACAAGTACCGACTTAAGCGGGATCAGATACGCTAGCTCGGGAGCTGTGATGACAGATCAGCACAAACAAAAACTTACTGTGATGTTAATGGATGAGCATCAATGGTGCCAAACATCGTCAATTAACATCATCATCATCATTCAGACATCCGAATAAGAATCCTGTTGTTCATACTCTCGGGAGGAGAGATCGTCTTCTTGTGAAGTTCGCACAGGATGTTTATAAATCTAGGGCCGTATGTCTTTTTGACACGTGTTAGCAATTCGCGTGAAATTTTCAACTCGTCCTTGTATTATTTTTTAATTACAATTCATTTTATCTGATATTAAGAGCTATATTGCAACATAACAGTGATTAGATGCTTAAAAAATCATCTATTTGTGTATCATCCGCCAAATAAGTTATAGATATATGAAGAGTAGTTCCTTAACAGCAGGCTGATAGCTTGTAGTTTCAAATAGTTCAATCTACTTCGGTCAATGTTAGTTTTTCTAGCTCATGCATGATCGTATATGGTACAAATACCGCCGGAGGAGCATATCTCGAAGAAATGATTACCGCCGGAGGATCTAATCTCTAATTGCGTTTGTCTATGTACACGATCAGGCAACTTTACTATATGTTAACCATGCAGACATAGCCATGATCATCACTAATTTTATCCTGTACCATCTTGGTTTACCTAGATTGGTGCTCGAACAAAACATCACGTAATTAATTCAGCCTGAACTGAGAAAAACTGAAGAAACTTTCGACGTTCTCAGCACAGTAAATCCACAGGATATCTGCACATAATTTCGCATAGTTGGACACGTTCACGAAACCGCAGTATAAAAATCCAACCGAAATTCAACACAAATATACGGAAACTAAGAAAGAGCGATTCAAAACATATACGATCAGATCTGCAATCCTAACGAGGACCGCCGTAGCCTATTCTCTGACCATCCAGGCAAGAAAAAACTGGAAAACGGATTACCACCCCATTGATCGGATATGAAAATACGTATAGTTCTTCTCAGCTGAAAAATCTTGCACAGCTTATTTTTCTGGCGAATATGTTGTCTTTTCATAAAATGGTCGAGCCTCCATTTTGAAATGGTTTATCTTCTGACAAGTTCCAAATTTTCCATTAAACTTAACTTTGCCGAGGAGAACAACAATTCGACAAATAATGGTGCTTCAGCTTTTTGGAAATTTGTCCCAGATTTTTTGTGTGTGGAATTTTATGTTTTGTTTGTTCGTTTTTATAATTAACCAAAATGCGATGGTAACACTTTGAACATGAATACCTCAACTAGCACAACATTTACAAAACTGAGGCACCACTTGTTTTGACCTAGTCGAGTATGATCATGCCAAATTTCGACCCCCCATGATAAGTTTTCCAGAAATAAACGGTTTAAGGTATAAACTGGAGAATTAACAGATTAGGGACTTATTTAACAATGTGGAAATGAACTAATAGAATCTGATCTTGAAAAAATAGGTCAAGGTCAGTCATCTTCAACTTACTTCTGGATCATCGCCAGCTGCATACATAGAATTAATTTGGAGAGCCTGGCTATAATTCTTCAAGAGAGAACATAATAAACAGTGAATGAGCTTGTAAAAATAGGCCAAGGTCTGTCAACTTGGGTAGGCTTCAAGTTCATCATCAGTTTTAGGTGTAATATGAATTTGGATACCCTAATTATAATAATCCAAAAAATATTGCAAAAACTAGAATTCGACCTTTCAAATTAGGTTGTTGTATAAATTTGGAGAGCCTGGCTATAGTCCTTCAGGAGGTATTGTGCTTCACCCTGACTATGGACAGAAGGATGGACAGACAGACACACCACTGATGAGAATAACTATTGGCCGAATCAAAATCAATTACTTAGGGGTTTGGGGCATACTTGGAATTTGATAAAAATCCACATCTCTGAACTGGAGTTCACAATTTCCCACTTTTTCATATTTTCTGGCCTAAGTGACCTTCACCATTGTTTGACCTTTTGACCTCAAAGTAATAGGGTTATTCTCTGCCCAATATGCTAGGTAGGCATCAAATTTTGAAGCAATTCTGGACATGGAACAGGAGATTTTCCATTTTTCAACAGTGAACTTGATCTTTGACCTTTTGACCTAAACTTAACATAACTTTCTTCTTTCCCTCATTGGCATTCTAAACTGGAGCTGAAGATTTCCCTCTTTATATTTGTAGCTTTTTTTGGCCTTGACTTTTGCCCTCATAATCAATAGCAAGAAAGCTATTCCCTGATTATACCTTCAGTTAAAATTTGGAGTGAATTGAATAAATAGTTTTCAAGTTATTGATAAAACGATAAAATGTGATGCATACATTAACACACACACAAACATGACAAACAGCGATTCTGTATCCTCCGACCAGGGTCTGGCGTGGGATAAAAAGGTCAGTTTTGCTCAATAAATCAGATTACATAATGAATTTAGCAAAACCCTCTTGAGATGCACACAGACATATAAATTCCTATCAAATGGTAGTCATCCATCTAATTTGCATGATAATAGGCCAAATATTTGTCAAGCTATTGAAACAACATTGATGCATTTCTTCAATGGCAAATTAATTTTAGCACATGGAACGATAGATAGATTAATGTGCCTACAGTTTTGGAGCATTGTTATTAAAAAGTTTTCAGCAAAAGACAGACAGACATTTTTTACCTCCATTTTAGAGAGCGGGATCTCAATAACCTGGTAACTGTACATGTCTGCTGAAAAACTATTATTGCTCTCAAAGAATAAAAGATAAACTCTAGAACAAAAAAAGACATTGATAACATAGCAAATTTTACTTCTTCATGTTTTCACATTTGGCAAGATTATTGATCATAGGACAATCAGCAAGCAATATTGTAATATATAAAATATTATGAACAATTAAAATTGCATGATTGGAAGACATGTATCATCAATCTATTAAAGCTTATTATCATCAAATACATAATAAATTAACCATGAACATGCCATTCATCCAGTATATCAAACGGAGATGAATTTAACCGTACATGTTGAACTCCGAGCCTGACCCAAACTCACAACGTTAACCTACTGGAACTACATGTATACTGTCTGTCTCACATTTCTCAGACCAGTGGGTTTTGTCAGTGTCATAGCCATTATTACCAAGACAGAGACATTCAGCACAGAATCTCAAAACTATTTGTGGATTTTCATTACAAAATTTCAAGAAATTCTATTTAGAACCGTAACAAGCAGACTAGCTACAGAATTAGAACTATTTACATCTGACTATAAATTAATACAGAGACAACACAACCTATACCCAAGACATACATGTATAGTATTAAAAATATTTACATTAAAAAACACTGCAACTAAGAAACACTTTTTGTAAATTCTGAAAACAATCTGTTGCATTCTTCATTTCAATGTTGACTTTATGCCAATCAGCACAGACAGTTGTTGACTTGTTGGCCACCAGAGGGCACTACCTGTTGTAAGTGTATAAGATTTGACATGATGCATCACAGTGGCATAATTATGTTAACGAGACAATCGATGTACACTTCAGACAGAAACAGCAAATAAGACAACCGGCTGAAAGCTATATTTCGCAGTCACTTTAAAAATTAACATCTACATGTACACAAATTAACAGGGAATGTAAAAATATTAGCACTGATCCAATCAAAATCTATAGAATAACACAAAAATCTATGCACCTTCAAGTTATTTTCAAGCTTTTACCACTTGAGACTAGAAGCATATGAATGAGGATTTGTCCGGATTTTGTCCATCACATTTGTCCGGAATCTTTAAAGCAAATCCACATCTCGGAATTGAAGTTAACTATATATGGATTACTTTTTTCTATTGTTTCCATATTTTCTAGCTGGAAAAAAATATGACCATTGACCTAAAATAAATATGGGTTTTCTTGGCTTCGTGGGCGAGATATACTCAAGTTTTGAACCAATTCATAGCTTGAAACAGGAGATTTTCCTTCTTTTTTTTTTGTGCAGTTTTTCAGGCCTTGGTGAATATTTTTGACATAAAATGGGGCTCTTCTTTGCACTGTATATCCAAAGTTTAGTACTGCTACCAATCCATAACATGGAAATGGAGATTTTCCTTATTTTTGTGCAGATTTTCTGACCAAAATGACCTTGACCTTTTGCCATAAAAATTGATAGGGTTCTTCTTTGTTCCATGGGCAACATATACCCGAATCTTGGTACCAATCCATAATATGGAGCTGGAGATATCGCATAGACAAGTAAATTTAATGGATGGACAGATGGTAATTGTGATTGCAATGTACGACCTCATCTAAAGACGGGCACATAAAAATGACACCTCAAATCAAAAATTATATGTACACATAATATATTGATTAAATGTGTTTCAACTCCATTTGTTTTTGGTTTGGCCATTATATTTAGTTACAAGTAAAAATGTATTCCAGCAAAAATTTTAGAGTGTGGAGGACCGCGTCCCCAGTGCGATCAGGTCTATGGCGAGGAAGATTAAAACAACCAGTCCCTATCAGCGCATTCTCAGGGTATTAGATTGTTTTCCTCCTACTGTCAGATATACCTACCCTCTGATTGCACTGGGGTTGAAATCACAGTGTGCAGCATTGTGTGCATGGCTCTTGGCCAAAAAACATCGTTGAACAGTGTGTTCTTGTGTAATAAATCAGCATAAAACTGGTTAATTCCTTTACCACATATAGTGGGTGCATTGTGAATCTCTATTGCAAATACATGCTCCTGATGTAGATCTAAATCGATACAGACTGACTGTGCATGCGCGTCGTGATTTTCTGCACAGTGCAGTCAGAGGGTGTTATACCGATATTTTAGGAGGTTACAAACTCTGACATTGGGAGAATGTATCTTCACAACATCAAGGTTTCTTTCTGAGCCAAAGGCGAAACCTTGACCAACGTGCATAACAGACCATGTTCCGCCCACTCTTATTGTACACTAATCTGTTGTCACATGACAACATTCCGTGGTCACGTAAAACAATTGATCTAATTGGTCAATATACAGAGGATGTTGCTTCACTGATTGGCTGAAATTTATTGGCATTTTGCATTGGCATTTTGCATTAACATTATACAGACCATTCCATGAGACAAGTCATTTCAACCACAATTTAAATTTCATGAATTAATATATTGCTGTGGTGAATCCGGTGATCTGAATTGAATTACATATACATTTGAACAAATAAACAATTTTATACAATAAAATAAAACAGTTGGGCTCAGAATGAGACTGATTGAAAAATATTTTTCCAATCAATTTAATATACATGCAGACCTAACATCTGAAGCATCTTCAAATATACATCCACCCATTCCATCTATGCATCTGTACAAATGACAATTCCCCCCTACACTCTGGAAAGTTTCTTGTGCATCAATTTGATGCTGCATTTGAAGTTCTTATACTTCACTGGGTTAAGCCTGATTGACAGTCATATTGACTATAATAATAAACAATATGAAGTAAATATGAAATTATTTTCCCCCCATTTCTCCTCTTGCAATATCTTCCCCGTGTCTAGATTGACAAGTGGGTGAATTTTCATGACCGTACTGCAAACCATTGGGAAGAAATCGTCAAAAGACTCGCAAGGGGTGGGATTAATCAGATTTTCGGTATATAAATCCCCCTTAAGATAAGTACTGCATCGTTAAGCTGATGGGGTTATTTATTATTCATTATTATCCACAGTAAGAGGAGTTCTCTTTGGAGATAAATATTTTATATCTCACAAAATTGCTAAGCACTTTCACATGCCCGTGAACATGAAAAAATAAAGTTTACACCAGTGAGTAGGATATGCTTACACGAGAGATGATTTTTTTGCACAAATAGATATCCTGCATGGCCGTGGAGAGATGAAGGGATGTAATACATGAATCACTTCATCATGTGGCGCCCTCTACTGGAGTACAGTCAAGTCTCATTGAGATTCCTTTCAAATGGCATGAATGGGAGGTACATGTATGTGGTCAGAATATTGACATTCATTTTTGACCATGACATTCATTTTTGACCATGACCTTGGGTTGGCATTTAGAAATACAGGGAGAACCTCGATCCCACCCCTCCAGTTTCTAAAGTACATGTAATCGGGTATATACAATGTAATTACAGGGTTCATACACTCACAGCAGGAAAAAATTCCAGGATTTTTTTCCAGGATTTTTCCAGGATTGACGAATTTCGGGAACAAATTTTGGCAAAGTAAACATGTGGCATCTTTCCCCCCCGAGAACACGAAATATATACAGTTCTTCCAGGAGTTATTTTTAAGCATTTCCAAGACTTTTTCCAGGTTTAATAGCAATGAAATGACCTACATGAATTTGATGATCATGCATGTGCAGTCGTAACAGGAAAAGAGGTTCTGAGGACTTGACCGAATTTAGTCCTGTTATCAGAGATCGACAGCTAGAGTTCTCACTTTTTCAGCGCCAACAAGTCGAGACATCAACCCTGTCCCACAGGCAAGCAGATTTAACTGTTCACACTTTGAATTAGCCTTCACATATCAGGTCAGAAACCACTATATAAATGTCTTACTTAATATGTTGTAAATTGGTTGAGCACATCTTGAGAGAAGTATATTCCCTAATATTCAATGCAACAAATAACCCACCACACCAAGTAGCCTGGCCTTTCTGCACAAACATATAAGAAAATTCAGCATACATTCTTCACCACTTTTTCGAGCACGACCACCAGAGATAAGGTCATCCCACCCGACACCATTACGACAAATTTTGGAGTTGGCCAATCAAACTGGCCCAGATTTTTTCTGATTAAAATTTGAAAAGGAGGTTTTCATTACTGCTCCAGTCAGGTATAATGACCAATCAATATTCGACAGAAGTCGAGTCTTGGACCCAGAAAAAAAATAAAAAATTCAAAGGTGGTTTGTGAACATCCGTCCACCTTAATCTTTTATCTGCAAAGAAATCTATAAATAGACACAAAATGTCATTTGAATTTTAAAATGTGTCATATGAATGGGTTATTTATTGGCTGTCCTACGTATCTACCCACATGGAGAAATGACATGCCTACTAAGGGAAGACGTCGCCCTACACACAGTCATTGGGTATGTTCTCATTGGCTTGAATTGTCTTTGGTTTGTAGCTGAAATTTACGCCTTGGATTTTGAATGCTATAGCTGGTCCGATATATCAAGTATGAAGTATTTCGAAGTATGAACTGGGAAGCCGGCTTGTTTATGAAGATGCCTTGTCTAAGCTCTAAGAGGTCATCTGGAAGGCGAGGTCAGTAGACTGACTACACATGGACATGCTGACCATTGACCCAGAGGTTCGACCGGACACAGACAGGCACTTCCCCATCCCTGGGTTATACAGGTGCTGGTAACCCGACTGAAATACATAAGTAATACACACAATAAACACGAGAATCATTCAGAAAGGGAGTTTTAATATATATAATTCTGGGAGGTGGAGCAGGTTGGGGTGACTATATTATTTTCTACAGTCCCCACCAATGACTCAGTTGCACATTATTGAGAGAACAAAGAGCCTCTCTCTTCACGGACCAGTGACTTCAGTTGATCATCTACTGGGTTATTTAATTTCATTTCCCCGATCTTTGAACCCTGGAGACTATCTTAACATGGGGATAGCTGGTATAAGGGTATACATTATGTACTATATTTTCCCAGTATTCAAGTATAATGACACTTTCTTTGAATACTGGGAAAGTATACATGTAGAACATATGTCACATGTGAAGGACAAAAACAATTCTTAATGGATATTATGGCTGTCCTATAGGACACATACATGTTCTATAGCATAGAATAATCCTTCCTATAGGACAGATTTTTCTATCCCTTAGGATCCTAAAGGACAGAATTATCTGTCCTATAGGATCCTAAGGGACAGAAGTAACTGTCCCATTGGATCCTATAGGACAGAATTATCTGTCCCATTGGATCCTATAGGACAGATAATCTGTCCCATTGGATCCTATAGGACAGATCATCTGTCCCATTGGATCCTATAGGACAGATCCTCTGTCCCATTGGATCCTATAGGACAGATCATCTGTCCCATTGGATCCTATAGGATTTTTTGGTAAGTGCAATCACCAGTTTAAAATAGTCTCCTGGGTTAAAAGACAGGGGAAAGTGAAATTATACAACACAGTAGCTGATCAGCTGAAGTCACTGGTCCGTGAACATCGTTAACAGACAGGCTTTTCTTCACTCTCTTAAAAACGTGCAACTGAGCCATTATTCTCACAGCACAGAAACTTTGCAGAGAATTCTTCAGTACTACAGTCAGAGGAAAACCATTCCCACTACAATTCAAGTTCATCCCTGGACAATGCGTCTGGCCTCGATGGCAGCGTCAAGTGCACTGAGACGTGACTGGCTGCATGAGCTCTGACTCATTAATTGGGGCGCTTAGCTATCTCTTGAACCCACAAAATATTTTTAGTCAATGATGGCAGCCATCTTGGATTATGCAGCTGGGTGGAAATGGGTACCAACCACTGTCTCGTTGATATGAAATGAATCCCCAAGTTTGAAGTCGATCGCTTGAATTGTTCTCAAGTATCGCGTTCACAGCATGGATCAGAAGTACGGACCAGAAGTACGGACGAAAAGTAGCATTTCCCAGTCCCCCCCCCACCAAGTTTGTGGTGGGGGGACCAAAATATGTTGTGAGAGGAAATTAGAAAATCTGGGAGACCATTGTGGGGATTGAAATGTCCAGAATAGGAGTACAGTTCTAAAACATTTTGGGAAAAATCTAGAAGCAACTTGTATTAAACAAAGACTATTTTTATATTTTTAAAACTGATCTGATTAAACTTGATTATTTCAAAATTTAAACTCCAAATGTGAAAGGTTTAATTAAATTGCCCGAAGCTGTACCTTTCAAAACATATATAATACATCTGGTTCAATTTGTGATGAATTTTCTGTGAACATGGTGAATGGGCCTCGGGTACTAAAGCAACTGCTTTGCATCCTCTGTTTCTTGCCATTTGGCCTTTTTTGGAAAAGTACATCGACCAGAAATAAAATATTTCCTTTGTTGCCCAAAGCTCCCAGTGACATTCACCAAGGTCAGAATGTTATACCGTCAATGTTATACCTGTATAGACCAGGTCCACTCCTGTGAGCCCCTCCCTCCGTGACATTTCATGAGCCGGGGGAATCGGTCACTCTGTCCCATGGAATCAATGTCCAGACATAACGTCGCCGCTAGCAACAGTTCATGTTCATCTGTCTCATAAAACATCTAAAGAGGAAAAACAATATGATACAATCACAAATCATAAATCAAAACCCAATCAGTTGAAGTCCCCCGACGTTGAAACTACTGATTGACTTGGAACCGTAACATTCAGTATCCAGCATGGAGAGCTTTCCCAAGTGTGATCCAGGGGCAAGGTACCCACAATTACCGAATTTGTCCTGAAAATATAATTTAGCATGGCCTCCAGATGGCACAACCTACAGGTGGATTGGCATGAAAATCCCAAATGAGATCTTGAGGCAAACTCCAAGCAAGATTAATCTCCCTTTAAGCTATGTCTGTATAATTAATTACTGCAGGATGTGAATTATTCATATAGCCTATAACCAGAACATCATTTCACAAGTGTACATTTACCAATCTTCTTTATCAGATGTACTTGACATAATAATATTTCATTCCACCCTGCTAAAGATGTGTATGACATTTTCAATTCGAATAAAAACGATGTTCAGTTCTTTTTGTTAAAAAAAAATCTGTTGTCTCTTAATAACAAGACGAAGTACATTTTGTTATTAATTATGGGCTCGTTTAGACACATGGCCCCGTACCACAGTTTGTAATACAAAACATGTTTAGCTAGGCTGCGATGAATTCGGCCCAATATTGCTGCCTAATTCAGGAATAATTAGCAAAACACGTCCGGATATCTCGTCAGTTTTAGACCGATCCCACTGCAGTTATATGTCAAAACAGCACTGCGCGGAGAGGGCCAAAAGACGTTTTCACACCCAAGATGGCTGACATATAGACTCTATCGCCATTTCAATTTTTTGCAACTGCGCAGCGTGTGCGCACTTTTCGTGAACTTCCTATTTGTACCAAATCGGGAGTTTTTAACGTTGGATAGGCCGAGTGTTGGAAAACAGTTGATATTTTGTGCAACTGTACGTAAAATCATTAAACAATCTCATGGACTACCGCCAGATGGGCAAAAGAACGGCTCCGGATATTTATTTACCCTGAACACAATTTAGTTTCACAGAAAAAGTACTTTTCCCGAAATATGACCCACATTCAACCTGGCCAGAATGCGGCCGTTGGTACAAATGACCTTTCGTGACCTCGCTGTGCAGACGCTTCGCAGTTGGAAAAAGTGAAATGGCGATTTCGACTATTGCAAAGCTATATAATCAAAGGGCCACAGTTTTGTATGGAAACTGATCTTCAGGCAAGGTACCCACATACCAAATTTGAAAAAAATCTGTTCAGTTTTTCAAAAGTTATGGTCTGGAAGTGAAATCTTAATTTGACTTCCAGTTGGCATCACCTTCAGCCCTTCAGGTGTCGGGGTCAATCAACCATCACAAACCCATGAACCATTGTTTGTCCTATTTATCTGTATTTATTTCCCTGAAGGCTCATTATATCCCAGAGGCCTGTTGCAATTATTCAGCAGATAACATGGTTAAATACAACATCATTGCTGAAAAGTAGGACATTTTAAAACAAGAGACAAAATTGGTTTCAATATACGCCCACACCAGCCATCGTCTCCCCCTACTGTATCATCTAACATGAATTGCAGGCAAGCACCTAAAAGGTGCGTGGACCCCTCAGTCTTTTTTTTTTTTTGTCAAGTAGGATCAGGGCTGTATCTAGAGCCAATTTAGTTCCAGAAAACGTATGGGTGCCCAAAACTCAAATGAAACAAAACACGAAACTGTTGTTGTTGTTGTTCAATTTGAAAGGATTTCTGAAGGAAATACTCCTAGAAAAAGCTTCTGGAAGCCTCAATATCGATCCCATTGCATAGCTGGGTATTGAATTTCATGTTAATAAACCTCTGTTTTGTGATTGATCACAGGCTCTTTGTTCCTGAATTCACTAGAAAAATTGGATCCAGGTATGCAAACTGGTTCAAAATTGCACAGAGTCAGGCTAAAATGGGCTCTCCTAATCACTCATTTTAAAAAAAATTCCAAGGTACAGTCACATGTTTGGTGACAAAAATTGAAGCATTATGTTGTACCAGTTAAATGTGAGGACACAAATATGGTTCATGGAAAAGTTTTAAGATAAATCATATGATGTAGAATACAATGATTTAACAGCAAAATTGAAGATAAATGTTGTCCTTCATTTAAGGTGACGCGAAATTCAAACTAACAGGGGTTCGATACTGCCCCCTGCCAGTTATTCGATATTATACTTCTGAAATAAAATATGTTTTGTGCAAAAGCTTTAGGATAAATCGTATGATGTGGATTAAATGATTTAATAGCAAAATTGAAGAAAAATGTTGTCCTTCATTTAAGGCGACGCAAAATTCAAACTAACAGGGGTTCGATACTGCAGGGATTTCCCTGCCAGTTAGTTCATATTATACTTCTGAAATAAAATATGGTTTGTGCAAAAGCTTTGGATAAATCCATGTAGCAAAATTGAAGAAAATTGTTGTTCTTCATTTAAGGCGACGCGAAATTCAAACCTAACAGGGGTTCAAGAACCCTGCGCCCGTTATTTCCTCTTGTACTTCTGAAATAAAATAATGTCCCCAAACTGTTAGTTATTACTGTAAAGGAATAAATTTTAGGTGATTCTGCATGTGTGTGTGAATAAACAGTGTACACTGCATCTCATACATATTACATGAAGCTAAGAAGCTGTGGATAGGAAAAAGTCCAATAACATTTAGTGCCCCAAGGGTGGGGAAATCCTCCCGAGGGTAGTGCATAGGTTGAACAAGTGTAGCATGTAAGCTCCCAGATAAAAGGGGAATAAATGGAAATAAATTGAATCTTGAATGGGCCAGGCTTTCTTGTATCAGGGAACCGTCAAAAGCCACAATGAAACATGCAACAAAGGGTTCCCGATGGGCATAGATAACAGTGCAAAAGATAAGCCATCAATAAATAATAAAAAAATAATAAATATAAATCATGAAATCATCATAGCCATCTGAAAATCTAATCATTTCATCAGTGAACATTCAGGAAGCTCTCACCGAAGTTTGGTCAGGCCCGACTTGATAGATCTGCAGATATTCAGCGGACAAGAACATGTTGATGGGCACAGTTAACAGTGCAAAAGCTGAGCCATCAATAAATAATAAAAAAAATAATTAAAAATCATGAAATCATCATAGCCATCTGAAAATCTAATCATTTCATCAGTCAACATTCTGGAAGCTCTCACCAAAGTTTGGTCAAGCCCGACTTCATAGATCTGCAGATACTCCGCGGACAAGAACATGTTGACAGACGGACGGACGACCGGACGGACGGACGTACATGTCGACGACAAGACCCCGTAACAGAATTGCAATTTTAACGATTTCTGATTTGAGGTCAGAGTGACCTTGACCTAGATTTCGGTAAATGACACATCGTCTCATTAATGTGTCTAAGAATACATAACCCTTATATAATGTGTCTAAGAACACAAAAAATGTCCAACATAATGTCCAACTACCATCTTTCACTGGTCACAATGTGGTTCTTGCTTCATTTGAAAGTTCCTATGGAAACAATGCTTTAAAAAGAGTCATACTGGTGGTAAACTGCCAGTTAATAACAATTACTGATTTTCACTTTTAAAATATGGCACTAGCCAGGCATATGTGTATTTAGTGTATATTAGTAAAACACCTCAAATTTTGTTTCCAAAGGTTATCTCTGCTTGAAACTTCTTATTTGCACAGGAACACACCGCAAAATTTTTCTGCCAGTTTAATAATGTTAGTTCTTTTATTTTCGCATAAAATGCACTCCTAAGTGAAGTGCCAAAATCCAAGATGGCAGCCATTACCATGGCAATCGAGTTTAATAATGTTAGTTCTTTTATTTTCGCATAAAATGCATTCCTAAGTGAAGTGCCAAAATCCAAGATGGCAGCCATTACCATGGCAACCGATATATATATCTTTGGGCAAATGATGTTTTTTGCAAATATTTTTGATCATATATCCAATGTATATAAAAATCTTTGAGATAAAGAATTAAAATATTCTACTTCTGACAACTTGCTGAGTATGTTTGCATGTCCGAATCCCATCAGATTCATCAACTGTCAGGTTCACTTTTTAAGATCTCTGATGATGATGTCTGATGTGTGGTTGATTTGGTTGTGTGATACAGTATAACAACTTGCCTGTCGTTTGGTGCCGTCTTGACA
>JAVTVY010006554.1:0-42418 GCA_036873755.1 Hanleya hanleyi | reverse complement strand
GTGATGCGGTCGTGGGGAGAAGCTTCCGCGGACAGAAAGTCGTCCCAAATACGCGAGTTTTCGTGAGAATCGTCTGGAATGTCCGGCAATCTTGGGTCTGCGCAAGTGGTGTGGACGCCACTTCTGGTTTCTATGACCAAAAACTACCTCCGAACACAGAATAGTTCCACTTTTTCCTTAGACCTTAGACGTATGGAATGCATGTACTGACCTTCAACATCCGGGTACTCTTCAACATCCGGGTTTTTCCCAGTGGGATACTGGAGTTCGTCGTCCCTCCGTCTTACATCCGGGACCTCTTCAACATCCAGGACCTCTTCAACATCAGGGGTTTCCCACCGGGTATTTCCCGGGCCCGACCGCACGCCTGCGCGGGTTATCCGGCCGCACGCCTGCGCGGGTTATCTGGCCGTACGCATGTGAGATTACATCAAAATATTATATACGTGTCATATTTTAGATATATTAAAAATATAGTTGAAAGCGACGTTAAATTCTATTGACTCACTCACCCTGTACTATGTATCTGTACATGTAATCTGTCCAGGTACATACATGTATACTCTGCCAATGTACATGTTCCTTGCCCATGTACATGTACTCTTGCGGGAACAACACAGTATCCTGATAATATATATATATATATCAGCCAACGCCAAGCTCAACGCTTCAACGCCCTGGGGAATTAGCCCAAAAGCTCTTATTTTCATGGAATTGTCACTA
Organism: Hanleya hanleyi; assembly: GCA_036873755.1. Lineage (NCBI taxonomy): Eukaryota > Metazoa > Mollusca > Polyplacophora > Lepidopleurida > Hanleyidae > Hanleya > Hanleya hanleyi. Next base: position 41,695 of record JAVTVY010006554.1, on the reverse strand, counting down.
ATTCATTGGAAATGCAGTGACGCCCGTCAACGTCCGTCGTTACGCTTTAACGCCTTAGCATAACGCCTTGACGCCATGATATACACAGATGACAGAAAAACAACAGCAACAACAAGGATGAGAGATCAATCATTTCATTCTTCCCTCCATCATATCATACCCACGCTGGGGGAGCCGTGTTGGGTATGTTTACAGTTCAAGAAGACTCTTGTCCAATCAGAGGCCACCATTTGGTGCTGTATCTGTCATATTCGTTCTTGCTCGCTAGATGTATTCTCGGCTGCTTTTGTCCAATCAGAAGCCGTCCTTTCAGAAAGTTTAATCTTCGGCCATGTTCGATCTCATCCGTTTGTTCTAATCGTCGTCGGGCAGTTCAGGATATTGTTCGGGCAGCATACCCGAAACAGTTGTTTGCGCATTTTAATCGCATTTTTCAAGGCCTCGGTGGGTGGTAACCTCATATCTTCTTCCAAGTGACGCTTGGTCTTCCTGATGGACCTGTGCGTGGGGTCGCCTTTCATTTCAAGCGGCAGCAGGCTATACCGTTTATAGATGGCCATGGCTGTTTTTTTTATGTAGGGGCGCATTTCGGTATACGCCCGTTGTAAGTTATCCTGTCCGCCGTCTTCTATTACCGCAGCATAACTACGAAAAGCTTCATACACAATACTATCCCAGAAGGTACGTTCTGCCTCACTTTCCTGGGATGTTGGCTGACTATCTGAGGTCAAGCTCTCCGTATCAGTAGATAGACTGTCAGCAATCTCGGATTCGGTATCAGTCGATACACTCGCAGCAGTCTCTGTTTCTGTATCAGTCGATGGACTCTCATCAGTCTCTGTATCGGCTTCTTGTGCCTCGGAGTCTGACTGGAAAGGCTTCTGGTGTCGCATCATATCGCAATGTCTGGTGAACGTGCTCAAAGCAAGTATAAGCCATGTTGACGGTTGAACGTCGACTGTGCGTGTTTTGGGAATACACTTGCTTTTATAGGCAGTAACGCCCGTCAACGCTTAGCTTAACGCTTCAACGCCCTGGTGAATTAGCTCAGAAGCTATCATTTTCATGGAATTGACAATAATTCATCGAAATGCAGTGACGCCCGTCAACGCCCGTCTCAACGCCCGTCTCAATACCTATCTCAACGCGTTATGCATTGTCGGTCATCACTGGACGGACATCATTATGTTGGAGGTTGAAGAAGATAATTTCCCGTCTCCAGCTTGGTCTCCATAAAGGTTTGAAATGCCTCATGCAGGGTCAGCAGATTCTGGGCACGGGTAGTTGTGTTGGTATCCTCATTGGGTAATATCTGTTTCTTATGCAGCAGAAGAAATACGCGTGTCACCCATTGGATGTCATCTATGAGCGTGGTTAGATGAGAACGCATGCGTTGGTGCTGAACGGTGGATGCACCTTGCGCTGTATCAATAATAGCATCGACATTGGCTTGACGTAACGCTTCGGCTAGAATATCCTCGTTGTCGGGTTCAAACAAGTTGGACTCTGCAGTGCTCATGGTGAAAGGAGGGGACGGGTGCCGTGTGGTCTATTTATAGTGGGACGCTTTTGGTCTTAATGATGTGTTCGAACAAATGTTTGTTTTGTGCTATTGCTCTGACATACGCCGCTTTCCAGTTCATGCCCGAGGTTTTCAACATCGACGCTGTTCTTTCGATTTCCATATGGAGCGGGTCCTTGTCCAGCAATTTATATCTGTCAGGAAGTCTGCATACTGCTGACGTAAAGCCCGTCGTGGTCTGGGTGCCAAAATTTTCTGGGCTAACATTGCGGCTTCCTCTTTCGAATACCCTTTGCGGTGAAACTTGTTTCCTGTGGCCTCCAACATCTCGCCCAGCTCGGCGTCCATACTTTCTTTGAATAAATCCTTCCGTAGCCTCGAGTTCACATTATGTTCATTCCCTTGTACGGGTTTGGGTTGGTCCTTCACGGTTGGGTGATATTCCGGCACTGATGGTATGAAGGGGATCCGCTGTACGGGGGCGGGTTGCTGCTGCTCTGCCAGATGTGGACTCGGTGGATGGTGTTGGGGTATATGACGTTGTGGTGATGCCTCACCGGGTAACAGGTGGGTCGTCAGCCGGCGATCTTCGGGGGTATGAGCTTTTGAATCTACGAACAGGTAGCCGTACGGACGCCTTGTCGCTCCTTGAAACGCCTGCATGAAATGGTCGATGTTCTGAAGATAATTCGACTACCAAACACACGAATTTGTGCTCTATCGATGGGGTTGGAGAACAACACAAAGTATTGGCAGTTCAAGGCAATATCTCTGGACGCCTTCCCTTGAGGAAAGAGATTCTGAGTCAAATAGATGACGGACAGATTGCGATGATGGGACCCTTTGGTGAATAGGTCGGCTATTTTCGAATTGTCCTTGGCCGCACTCATCAGATCATCGAGCACTACCACGTTGGTCTGCTCGGAATCGAAGTAATACGGTTCTTCTATGTCGTGAGAAATTCCTGTGACGAAACTCACATTCTGTAATCGCGTAGCTTCGTAGGCGGGCTGCCACTGGCTATAACACCATACAACGCTTGTCGGAGCTGGGGTTGCCACACCTTCGGTGTGAGACTAATGGTGTACAAACGACCTTATATGACCACTCACTCACTCACTCAGTCCCTCACTCATCATCGTTAGTGCGTCCATGCGTTAAGACGGGCGTTAGGCACGCCTCACGAGTGTTGGGCACGCCTCACTCACTCACTCACTCACTCACTCACTCACTCAATCATCATCGTTAGTGCGTCCATGCGTTCAGACGGGCGTTGGGCATGCTTCACGGGTGTTGGGCGCGCCTCACGGGCGTTGGGCATGCCTCACTCACTCACTCACTCACTCAATCATCATCGTTAGTGCGTCCATGCGTTAAGACGGCCGTTGGGCACGCCTCACGGGTGTTGGGCGCGCCTCATGGGCGTTGGGCATGCCTCACTCATTCACTCACTCTCGTTAGTGCGTCCATGCGTTAAGACGGGCGTTGGGCACGCCTCACGGGCGTTGGGCATGCTTCACTCACTCACTCACTCACTTACTCACCATCGTTAGTGCGCCCATGCGTTAAGACGGGCGTTGGGCACACCTCACGGGCGTTGGAGACGCCTCACTCACTCACTCACTCACTCACTCACTCACTCACTCAACGCATGTTCCACGGTCCCCGGATATAACAACCCGGATGTTGAAGACGACCCGGATGTAAAACCAGGGTACCCGGATGTTGAAAAGGCTCCGGATGTTGAAGGTCAGTACAAATCATCCACGCATAGTATGGTGGATCGACCCCCGGCTCCCCGCGTGTTTGGGACTACTAAACCGCGGAGGCTTTTCGCCCGCATCACCGACAGACCGCATCACCGCATGACCCGAGGGCCGGATAACCCGCACAGGCGTGCGGTCGGACCCGGAAAAAACCCGGTGGGAAACTCCGGATGTTGAAGAGGTCCCGGATGTTGAAGAGGTCCCGGATGTAAGACGGAGGGACGACGCACTCCAGAAAAAACCCGGATGTTGAAGAGTACCCGGATGTTGAAGGTCAGTACATGCATTCCATACGTCTAAGGTCTAAGGCAAAATTGGAACTCTTCTGTGTTCAGAGGTAGTTTTTGGTCAGAGAAACCGGAAGTGACGTCACATTACTTGCGCAGACCCAAGATTGCCGAACATTCCAGATGATTCTCACGAAAACCCGCGTATTTGGGACTACTTTCTCTCTGTGGAAGCTTCTCCCCACGACCGCATCACCGCCAGACCGCATCACTGCGGAGGAATTCGAGGTCAAAAGTCATGTGACAAAATACTCGCTTCTGATTGGCTGTCAAAGGATTTTAGGGGTAAATTCCGTGTTCCGCTTTTTATAGTTTCGGGACAAATCCTAATTTTACATGCACCCACTCCCCCATCCCACCTCTCTCGGCAGACCCCGATAAGCCCGGGGACCGATATTAGCCCTTTTGGATATGGTCGATAGGGGTTTTCCCCTATTGTAGGAGTAAAGTCCGTGTTCCGCTTTTTATATTTTCAGGGGATAAATCCTCAATTTACATGCACCCACTCATGCCCTATTGTAGGGGTAAAGTCCGTGTTCCGCTTTTTATATTTTCGGGGGCCAAATCCTAGTTTTACATACACCCACCCATGACATGATGGCCCTGGAGGAGCGCTTCACTTTGACACCTCACTCGACCCAATCGGTCCACTAGGTACCCCTCTCGTCCCTGAAGATTGCCGAACATTCCAGATGATTCTTACGAAAACCCGCGTATTTGGGACTACTTCTGTCCGCGGAAGCTTCTCCCCACGACCGCATCACCGCGAAGGAATCCCCTAACATGTCTAAACATGATCATGCATATCCCAATGATGGATGGGATGAGAGGATACAGGTCAGTACATATTGTTGCTCATTGACCTTTGGTGTTACATTATGGGATAAAATGCACTCAGAGGTCAAAGGTCACAGGGGCTCGAATATAGCCTGTATATACTACTGACCACTACCCCGGATCCGTGCCTGAACAGGTCGTAGTGTACATTCCACAATATTTTGCTCGCCTCTTTAGGAGTGGACTACATCTACCTAATACAATTATCTGTATGTCTGACCCATTTTAATTCTTTGAGGTAGGGCCCCCATACCGTCCGAACCAACGTTAAAAGGTCCTTAACTATTAAGCATTATCAAACACTGTCAGCAAATGCTCTTAAATTTGTCACAAGATAAAGTGTATTACCTCAATGGCATTAGACTTCACACAGCATATCTGAATGCTGTTTTACGGGCAGTTGTCGTCAGTAGTATAGAAAGCGTAAATCGTCACCACTTGACCTTTGACCTCTGAGTGCAACATCCGAGTCCTCTGTGACGTCACTTTCGGTTTCGGTCACGTGACCGGAAGTGACCTTTGACCCCAGCACATGCGCACAATCCAGGACAATAATGGTGCGCAGGGGTAAATGATCACCTCACGGAACCGGAAGTGACGTCACAGAGGTCTTGGATGTTGCACTCAGAGGTCAAAGGTCAGGTGGTGTCAATTTTCGCTTACTTTTACTTGGAGCAGATTACGTAACCTGGCTATTGATATGAGTGTCAACGAGCGTGTGCGATATTTATCGCACGTCATTCGTCGTGAATCTGTTTTGTCTACGTGCTGCTTGTGTGACGTCACAAAGGTCATATTTCCAAGGTCAATGCGACAGAATTAGCTCTTTCAAAGGGTCAAGAGGCGTCCACGGCGCCCTTTGTGACGTCACAAAGGTCATATGCAAGAGGCGTCTACGTGCCCTTTCGGAACCTGGGGGTATTTCCATAAACTGGTTAACTACGGTAGACAAAAGACCAAATCACATTGTTTTAATAAAAAAAAAAGGTTTTACTTTCATTACAGAGAACACAACATATATAAAACAGTTATTTCCCCTTAATATAACATCAACGATAGAAGTCCAGTGGAATATCTTCGGTGTAAGTTCAGCTTTACTTTAGCATTGTTTTTATGGTATCACTCAATGATGTGGCGATGACTTCACAAAGGTCAAGTTCACTATAGTTCCGGCAAAAGGGTCAAGAGTCACGTGACCGAAAGTGACCCCGGGGATGTATTCATCCGCGGTATCCATCCGCGGTGAGGCGATCAAGTCTGGCGATGATGCGGTCACTCCGGGGAGTCTGGCGGTGATGCGGTCACTCCGGGGAGGTGCCTCCGCGGACAGAAAATAGTCCCATGTCAACGAAACTTCAAATACGCGGGGGATCGCTTGAATCGCCGAGAAAGAGGGGTTGATTGATAGGGGTGGTCGATTGATAACTTAATTTACGGTCGGACAGGATTGAAATATGAGCCGGTGGCTATCCGACTGTCCATGCGCAGGAGCAGGATATCTGTGACCCGGGATAGGGTTGAATACACAATGGTCGATCCGTATAGCCACGAAATAAATACATGAATACATTGGGAGTTAGACTTTTAGTACGCAGTATTGCCATGTACTGTTCAACTCCTCAATTCGGGTGATCTATAAATAGAACTTTCGTCATTGTTTATAAATAGAACAGGGTTTATCAACGGGGAATCCACGTGTCTCGATGTTGAGCGATTACGTCATCGTGGACCAGCAAATCTCAACATGTTGTCTTCCGTGGTATGAATGCATTAGATACACACACCCTCACGTTAGTATTATATAATATAGCATGGTACAAACGCTCGCAAAAGGTTCAAAAACTTCCGTGCAGGTCCGTTTGTGTAAGATCATGAAAAATGGCGTCCAGGGGGCAAATTTCCCGATACCCGGATGATACGAAAATTTAGATCGTAGCGCCATCTATACACTCTGGAGGCAAGGATGACAACACTGCCGGGCCAATAACTCTGACGGCTGTCTCAAGGAGTATTAGGTAGGAGTAGTGGGGTGGTCATATTTTTTTCTTGTAAATTTTACTATGGGATGTGGCACCTTGTTTTCTTTGTCTCGCGATGTAGAACACGATGGGAGGGGTGTTGAGGCCATGGGTTGAACTTCACTGAAAAGTTCACGGAGGTCTGGGGTGGCCATGTTAGGCCCATTCCGGCGTAGTGGACACTGTTAGTTCCAGTGGTGAACCCACTGATGGACATTTGCGGTATGGGGTGTGGCATCTGCATGGCTTTCTTTATCTCGAGCTGTGGAACACGATGGGAGGGGACTCGAGGTCATGCGTTGAATTTTCTTCAAAAGTGCTGATGACGCATGCGCAGTAGGAAGGCAGATCGAGGTGTAGGTTTTGGGGTCTAGGTGGACCCATAGTGGTTCGACTGGGTCGTGTGAGGTATCTGAAGCATTCGTGATGGAGCATCCGACTGGATGGGCGTGTAGTGGAAATACTGCCCATCTGCGCATTGCAGTAGAAAAGATGCACTGAAATGGACGTCTTGGTGTCGAGATGGTTCAATATTGGTTCGAATGGGTCGTGTGAGATATAGTAGTCAAGCATTCGTGGACTAGAGTGTGATATGCGCCTGCACACGCGGGGAGTGGTAGAGAAAGGGGAGATTCGGAAGTGCAAAGGAGCGCGTTTGTGGCCATGTTCGGTCTCGCTACCTGGTGGGGTTACGTCAGCACATATATGTAGGTGTGTGTGGTGGTGGCGGAGGAGGAAGTGGAGGAGGAGGAGGAAGGCGAGTGAGTGAATGGTCATATTAAGTAGTTTGTACATCATTAGTCTGAGGCTGTATCCAAACATGAGTGATATCCTACTGAAGCTTTTATCGGGTAGTCAGAATGGTGGTGAAACGCGTACGCATGTGCAATGAGGAGTAGTGGAGAAAGGGAAGTTGCGGAGGTGCTGACTATGCTCCAGACACTTCATGGTTATATGCATAGCAATACTTGCAGAGAGAGAAGGGGAATCCCACGCAAAGCCTTAAAGACTATGTTAACGCATTGACGCCTATGTTAACGCCTTAACGCTCTAGCATAACGCCTTGACGCCATGATGCAGACAGAAAGAAAGATCAACTCGTTCACAAGTTTTCTTGTCCAATCAGAGGCCGCCATTTGGCGCTGCATCTGTCATATTCGTTATTGCCTGTTAGATGTATTCTCGGCTGCTCTTGTCCAATCTGATGTCGCCATTTCAGGAAGTTCAATCTTCGGCCATGTTCGCTCTAATCCGTTTGTTCTAATCTTCGTCGGACAGGCCAGGATACTGTAACGGCAACATGTCCTGGAACAGCTGTTTGCGCATTTTGATCGCATTTTGCAGGGCCTCGGTGGATGATAGTCCCATATCCTATTCTAAGTGAAACTTGGTCTTCATGATGGACCTGTGCGTGGGATCGTCTTTCAGTTTAAACGGTAGCAGACTATACCGTTCATGGATCACCATGGCTGGTTTTTTTTATGCAGGGGCGCATTTTGATGTACGCCTGTTGTAAGTTATCCTGTCCGGCGTCTTCGATCGCCGCAGCGTGAGTATTAATAGCTTCATGCACAATACGATCCCTGGAATGTAGGCTGACTATCTGAGGTTAAGCTCTCCGTATTAGTAGATAGACTCTCAGCAGTCTCTGTTTCGGTATCAGTCGGTGGACTCTCAGAATCAGCTGGCATATTCTCAGCATCCGCCTCAATGGACTACTCGGTGTCTTCAATCCCATGTATGCACTCAGAGCATGTATGCTGTCTACTAATGCCTCTAACGCATTAACGCATGTGTGGTATACCTGCACCCTGGTGTACCCTACGCTCTACGGGCTACGGGTACAGGGTGTACCACACATGCCTTAAGGCGTTAGAGGCGTTAGTAGATGCGTTAAGCTAGGGCGGTAAGATAAGGCGTTAAGGCGTTATGATAGGGTGTTGAGACAGGCGTTAAGGCGTAACGACGGGCGTTAAGGCGATGAGATAGGGCGTTACGGCGTAACGACGGGCGTTGACAGGGGTCATCGCATTTCAATGAATTAGTGTCAATTCCATGAAATGTCTAGAACAATCAGAGCTTCTGAGCTATTTCACCAGGGCGTTGAAGCGTTAAGTTGGGAGTTGGCGGGCGTTATTGTCTATAAAAGCAAAGCTATAAAAACGTGCACAGTCGATGTTCAACTGTCAACATGGGTTATACATGCAAACGCACGTTCACCAGACATTACGATATGATGCGACACCAGAAGAATATACATGGGATTGAAGACACCGATGAGTCCATTGAGGCGGATGCTGAGAATATGCCAGCTGATTATGAGAGTCCACCGACTGATACCGAAACAGAGACTGCTGAGAGTCTATCTACTAATACGGAGAGCTTAACCTCAGATAGTCAGCCTACATCCCAGGGAAGTGAGGAAGAACCTACCTTCTGGGATCGTATTGTGCATGAAGCTATTAATACTCACGCTGCGGCGATCGAAGACGCCGGACAGGATAACTTACAACAGGCGTACATCAAAATTATGACCTCAGATAGTCAGCCTACACCCCAGGGAAGTGAGGAAGAGCCTACTTTCTGGGATCGTATTGTGCACGAAGTTATTAATACTCACGCTGCGGCGATCGAAGAGAATATGCCAGCTGATTCTGAGAGTCCACCGACTGATACCGAAACAGAGATTGCTGAGAGTCTATCCACTGATACGGAGAGCTTGATCTCAGATAGTTAGCCTACATCCCAGGGAAGTGAGGAAGAGCCTACCTTCTGGGATCGTATTATGCATGAAGCTATTAATACTCACGCTGCGGCGATTAAAGACGTCGGACAGGATAACTTACAACAGGCGTATATCAAAAAGCGCCCCTGCATCAGAAAAACAGCCATGGCGATCTATGAACGGTATAGTCTGCTACCGTTTGAAATGAAGGCGACCCCATGCACATGTCCATCATGAAGACCAACCATCACTTGGAAGAGGATATGGGAATATCACCCACCGAGGGCCTGCAAAATGCGATCAAAATGCGCAAACAGCTGTTCCAGGACATGTTGCCGTTACATATCCTGCCCTGCCCGACGACGATTAAATCAAACGGATCAGAGCGAACATGGCCGAAGATTGAATGTTCTGGAATGGCGACGTCTGATTGGACAAGGGCAGCCGAGAATACATCTAACAGGCAAGAACGAATATGACAGATGCAGCGCCAAATGGCGGCTTCTGATTGGACAAGAGTATTTGAATTGTAAACATATCCAACGCGGCTCCCCCAGCTTGGATATGACGTAACATTGGGGAGAATAAACTATACGAGTTGACCTTTCTTTCTCTCATCTGTCTGCATCATGGCCTCAAGGCGTTATGCTAGGGCGTTAAGGCGCTAAGATAAAGCGTTAAGGCGTTAACATGGGTGTTAAGGCGTTGCGTGGGATTCCCCTTCTCTCGCTGCAATCATTGCTATGCAGATAACCTTGAAGTGCCTGGAGCATAGTCAGCATCTCCGCAACTCCCCTTTCTCTACTTCTCCTTATTACGTATGCGCACGCGTATCACCACTCTTCTGGCTCTACCCAATAAGAACTTCAATAGGACACCACTCATGTTTGGATACAGCCTAAGACTAATGGTGTACAAACGAATTTATATGACTACTCACTCACTCGCATTCCTCCTCCTCTCCCTCCACTTCCTCCTCCTCTCCTCCACATTCACCACCACACATACACAAACCTACACACGTGCTGAGGTAACTCCATCAGGTAGGGAGAGCGAACATGGCCACCGCTTCCCAAACGCGCTCATTTGCACTTCCGAATCTCCCCTTTCTCTATTACTCCCCGCGTGTGCATGCGCATATCACTCTCAGTCTGACTCAGTCCACGAGTGATTGACTACTATACCTCACACGACCCGTTCGAATCAATATTGAACATCTCGACACCAAGACGGCCATTTCAATGCACTTTATCTACTGCACATGCGCAGATAGGCGGTGTTTCCACTAAACCCACATCCAGTCGGATTCTGCCCCGTGAATGCTTCAAACTGATACCTCACATGACCCAATCGGACCACTATGGGACCACGTAGACCCCAAAACGTCCACATCGATCTGCCCGCCCACTGCGCATGCATCATCAATACTTTTCAAGAAAAGTCAACGCATAGCCTCGAGACCCCTCCCATCGTGTTCTAGAGCTCGAGATAAAGGAAACAAGGTGCCACAAATATCCATGGGTGGGTTCCCTATTGGGACTAACACTGTCCACTACGCCGGAATGGGTCTAACATTGCTACCCCAGACCTCCCTGAACTTTTCAGCGAAATTCAACCCATGACCTCGAGACCCCTCCCGTCGTGTTCTACATCGCGAGACAAAGAAAAGAAGGTGCCACACCCCATAGTAAAATCCACAAGAAAACAAATATGACCACCCCAATACTCCTACCTAATACTACTTGGGACAGCCGCCAACAGAGTTATTGGCCCGTCAGAGTTGTCGTCCTTGCGTCCAGAGTGTATAGCTGGCGCTACGACCTTAATTTTCGTATCATCCGGGTATCGGGGAATTTGCCCCCTGGACGTCATTTTTCATGATCTTACACAAACTGATCTGCACGGATGTTTTTGAACCTTTTGCGAGCGATTGTACCATGCTATATTATATAATACTAACGTGTGGGTGTATGTATCTAATGCATTCATACCACGAAAGACATGTTGAGATTTGCTGGTCCACGATGACGTCATCGCTCAGCATCAGGACACGGGGATTCCCTGTGGAGAAACCCTGTTCTATTTATAGAGCATGACGTCAGTTCTATTTATAGATCACTCGAATTGAGGAGTTGAACAGTACATGTTAATACTACGTAGTTTCAGTCTAACTACCAATGTATTCATGTATTTTTTTTCGTGGCTGTATTTATATATAGCTTTATTTAACGAGGATGCTCTGTCAGTTACAAAACTGTTCTTCCCGGAGGCCCTCGAAATCGACCATCGTGTATTCAACCCTATCCCCGGTCACAGATATCCTGCTCCTGTGCATGGACAGTCGGATAGTCACCGGCTCATGTTTCAATCCTGCCCGACCGTAAGGTTATCAATCGACCACCCCTATCAATCAACCACCCATTCCCGGCGATTCAGGCGATCACCCGCGTATTTGAAGTCTCGCTGACATGGGACTATTTTCTGTCCGCGGAGGCATCTGCTCTGAAGTGACCGCATCTCCGCCAGACCTGACTGCCTCACCGCGGATGAATACCACGGAGGAATACCTCCCCGGGGTGACTTCCGGTCACGTGACTCTTGGCCCTTTTGCCGGAACTATAGTGAACTTGACCTCTGTGACGTCATCGCCACGTCATTGAGTGATACCATAAAAAATGCTAAAGTAAAGATGAACTTAAACCGCAGATATTCCACTGGACCTCTATCGTTGATATTAATAACTGTTGTATATATGTTGTGTTCTCAACATGAAAATAAAACCTGTTTTTTTTTATTACAACAATGTGATTTGGGTTTTTTCTATATCGTAGTTAACTAGTTTATGAAAATACCCCCAGGTTCCGAAAGGGCACACAGCCGCCTCTTGGCCTTTCCAAATTTGCATATGACTTTTGTGATGTCACACACGCCTCATGACCCTTTGAAAGAGCTAATGCTGTCGCATTGACCTTGTAAATTTGCATATGACCTTTGTGACGTCAACACAAGCAGCACGTAGACAAAACCGATTCACAGAGAATGACGTGCGATAAATATCGCACACGCTCATTGACCCTCGCATTAATAGCCAGGTTTACGCTTCCTATACTACTTTCGTCATCTAACAAATAGGGATCAAAAAAGAAAAGAAAATTCCCATGTCCCTTTTATGGCTACGTACGTAAAAATCCGCAATATGGACTACATCTTTAGACCTCCGTCGCCGCCATCACCACCACTAACACAGCTAGAATTCAAAGGTCAAGAAGGATTTTACTCGCGAAATACTACTAGCCTTTATATGTAGCAGATACTGAAATAAGCGATGTCATTCAGTTAAAACCATAGCCAGGATTTTGACATCAACGAACGGAATACATGTACCATCGATTCCGAGTGGGAATATCAATTCCGATTGGCTGAATATCAATACCGAGTGGTGTGATTGGTTGATGTGTAAATGTACTAAAACAATTTGAGAAATATAGGGATATAGCCTTCGTTGTCAGAACCCAAATGATTTTTATGTTATTTTGGTGCTCCCTTTCAGACTGCATTTTAACATACCAGGTATCTTACAAAGTTAGCACAGCCACTCATCTTAAAAGATTATATAGTGGCTACAATAAATGTTCGAATGCTGACCAATACGTCAATCATTCGATGAATGAAACTATAACTTTTCCAAAACCACCAAAGGTTGGATGGAAGAAAAACCAATAATTTTGAATCACACAAGATATGTATCACATTTGGATTGCAATGACCCTCTTTTTTATTTCATATGAGCAAGTATGTAACATACGGTACCGAATATCACGTAAGTAGTATGTATTCCGCATTTCTCTGATCATTTGTGTGGTGGCGAAATTGTAGTGGTGGAATGCTGCGTAACATTTGACCATATTGATACTATTAATATTGAAAATCCCAGTTTGGAGCGGTTTAACTAAACTAAAAAAATCGACCATAGAGGTCCATGTCCCCCGCTAGCAGCACCAGTTATGGTGGATTACATCCACCATAACTGGCGCTGCTGCTTCATTGATGAAGAGTATGATTTGAAAATGGAGATATCGCTGATGAGCTTAACATAATCTAATACAGCGGATGGCACCCATATTGGATTATGCACATCCATAAAACATAATACATGACAACTGCATGTCCTCTCACCAACGTCCATGCACTCCCCAAGTTTGAAGTCGATCAGTTGAATTATTCTAGAGTTGTTGTCCGGACAAGATGCAACTGCTTAAAATGCTGGTAGATGGCAGCCAAATTGGATTATGCTCGTTCATGAAACACAATCCTAACCGGGATCTCACCAAGGTCAAGGGACTCCCCAAGTTAGATCAGGGGAGATCATACTCCAGCTATTGTCCGGACAAGATCAAACTGCTTAAAATCCAATGAAATCCAGTATGGCTGATGGTGGCCATATTGGATTAAGCACGTCCTTGAAAAACAATCCTAATCCTCCTCTCAACAATGTCAAGGCACTCCCCAGGTATGAAGTAGATCAGTGGAATCGTTATCGAGTTATTGTCCGGACAAGATCCAACTGCTTATAATCCAATATGGCTGACGGCGGCCATATTAGATTACGCACATTGCTGAAAAACAATCCCAACCGTCCTCTCACCAATGTCAAGGCACACCCCAAGTTTGAAGTTGATCGGTTAAATCGTTCACAAGTTAATTGTCCGGACAAGAAAATCTAAGATCCAACTGTTTATAATCCAAAATGGCTGACGGTGGCCATATTGGATTACGCACATTGCTGAAAAACAATCCCAACCGTCCTCTCACCAATGTCAAGGCACACCCCAAGTTTGAGGTTGCTCGGTTGAATCGTTCACGAGTTATTGTCCGGACAAGAAAATCTTACGGAATTACGGACACCGGTGTTTCTAAGTCCCCCCCCCCCCTACTAAGTAGCGGGGGACAATAAAGTGACTACTGCAATAGGATACCTAGTGTATTCTCTTAGCTTTCAAAGACAACTGTCTTCATCCTCAGAGAGTGGCTAAAGCACTGAGTGAGGGTACACATAGGTTTATATACATACATGTAGGTGAGATCAAGTTCACTCAAATAGTTAAATACAATACAGTGAGAAGGGAAACAACAAACTAGTATGCTATATACACAATGACCGATTGTCAATTTACACAATTACAAAGCTAAGAGAATACGCGATCGTATTGCAGTAGTCGCTTTATTTATTCTGAGTTTAATACTATTAATATTTCAGCTATATAGCGATGCTTGGATTGGGTGCTAACTGTGACAAGGTGTTTCGATTGGTAATGCTGAAATTCATTGCAGATGATGGCAGCCTACTGAATAAGAGTTTCATTGTCCACATTCATTTCATCATCTCAAACTCCGCCCAAACATGATCATGCCATTCATAAAACACTGGACACGTTTCAAACTACAGTACAGGAAATACTATTCGTAGGTTCTTAGAGCATTACACAATCCGAAGGGCATTATGTATAACTGGTTTCGACTATTCTCACAAACGCCAATATTGCAAATCATTTGGGCAATCTCCATATATATATACGATCTGACATACCGTGAGTATGCTCTCTGAAGAAGCTGAATAAACAGCAGAAATGCGCATTAGAGCAATGTGAGCGTGTCTGCGTTTTCTCTATTTTCAAACAATTTATCTTCACGTTTGACCCTTTTCCTGAATTTCTACTATTAGAAAATATATATATATTATTGGTAACCAAGACCACTGTAACCAATTGTCAGTACACACACATGCACATAAAATGAGCCGCGATTGAATTAAAAAACAGCACTTTGAAAAGGCAAGCACAGAACACTTTTTGCTGAACACAGATTTCATTTCATAAAATTTCCTTTTTATTTGCATGAATACATAATGTGTGATGTAAATAGAGTGAATGTATATATATATGATTGATAAAACTGAATGCATTGCAGTGTGATCTCGCTTTCACAGACACTAATTTATGAGGATATAATTATGTACAATTATCCAAAGTATTTCAGACAACTTTCATCGACATGCAACTCTCTACCAACACTAACATGTTTGCTATACATTTAACATGAGAATGGATACCATACATTTATGCATACAAATATACCCAGGATTTAAGATACGTTCCTCGCTGGTGAAATAGATCTCTGCGTTGCAGGTGAAAGAGATAATGTAGGGTATTAAACCCTGAACCATGCCTCGTCTCATCATCTGCAGAAAAATGTGATTTCCATTCTACTTTTCATCAGACTCTCCCTCATAAAATACATTTAATGCAGTCATGACTTACAGGCAGACTCTATTCGTGGCAGCAGTCATTCTTTCTTGCCCAACATCAAACAAATATCAGTAAACTATCAACCATGCCATGTGCAGGCTTTTTCATCCAGTCCTGAATAGAAATTTCAACTCCCATGGCACCAGTTTTTCAGATTATATACAAATAATAGAGAGATTTTTCAGAGCACCAATTATGTAGTATATCACCCAGGCTACCTCATTCTTTCAATAACAAAGATTTACATCACCAATTTGCATGTATGTAATTTAACTATTTAATTGTATCTTCCAGTATATATCTTCCAGTTGTTATAATTTAACAAATCAACTGAAATTAAGTGGATTGCACTTTTCAAAGTTAGCTCATAATGTGATGTATTCTACATAACAATTCCTAACATCTGGGATTGTGCCTGATTTAACTGAAGTCTTAAATATTTTAAGATGTCAAGCAGACAAATTTGTTGACTAATACTAAAGGAAACAATATTGAAATTTGATGGTCAAATATATTAGCTCAGTACTTTTCATGCAAACTAGAGCCTTCTGGGCTTCAATATACACCTGCACACATCTTTGACTGCAGATACCTAGTCTATCTATGATCCATCATGAAATATCGTAAAAATAACCAGTTACATGTAGTGCAAATTTGGAGAGCCTAGCCTGGATCTCTTGTGGTATTGCTGTAACTAGAAGTTGACTTTGATAAAATAGGTCTGGAGAAGTTTCTAGTCCAGGAGTACTTGCATATGTAGTAAGAATTTGGAGAGCATAGATGTAATCCATCAATAAATATCCCCAACAGTAAAATTTGGCTTTAATAAATAGGTCAAGGTCAGTTATCTTCAATAGTTTTCAGACACTTCGTCAGTTGTATACGTCATAAGAATTCGGAAAATTGAACAATAATCCTTCAATTACCCCATTAATTGCGCGATCACCAGTAGCTAGATGCGTGACTCACTGATGGACATGCATGACCCAACTATCCTGTGCATCGACTAATCCAATCTTGAGCGCATGGGCGTCTCCAGATGTCTTGTCTGAAAGCTCATTTAAAACCTTACATTTGGGATTAAAGAAATACATATGTTTTTTTTTTTATCGTTCTGAATTCATATATTAGGCGAAAAAAGAAGTCTTGAATTTTGTAACCTTGTTAGGGAACCTGGGCCCATAATGGGTGCTATAAGAATATTTGCTCAGGCTTGTTAGGTGGTAAAACAGTTCTTCCTAAGTCAAGACAAACAAAATGGTTTGATCATGACCCAGACTAAAAATATACTTGTAAGTTGAAGTATATGTAGGCCTGGAAGTTTTTCATAACTGCATTATGAGATATTATCAAAAGGCATAGACAATCACATCAAATCAGTGTTGGTATGCCAGTATGTGCAATGTATGTTACATGCATATGTACAGGGCTATGATCTGATTTAATATACATTAGATATTACACGGATAATTGGAGAAAAAAAAATTACACCAGAAGAACACTATATCAACAAAGGACATTTGTTAATTGCACCAATCATAAATGTTTCATTTCTTTCTCTCTATGAATGAGATGGTGACAATTAGTTTTTTAATAGTATAAATGTACTGTATTATGATGTAGTAGTAATGTAAAGTTCTCTACAAAAACCACTATTAATGATAACATTGTCAGGCATTGAGGAAGACTAAATATATTTAAAAACTAGAAACCAAGATGAAGTAGGCCAACTAATTTTATCAGATTTATACAGGAAATAGTACCCACCACTTCAGTCTTGCCTTTATTTTGGGAATGCAAGAAACCTTTACTGAATTTATTATAGTAATTATCAGACAGGAATATATATTATTTGTGACATTTTTTTTTGCAAGAAATACAATGATGAAATGGTACAGACAACACCCCTATTTACAAAACTAAATTTTCAGAAAAAAAAATAACGCCATTAAATAGATCCAATCTGTTGGAGCATAATCAAGGTAAATTAAGATGAAATAAAGATATTTGTACACAATTCAGGAAAAAAATGTAACTCAAATATACAAACTGATAAAATCTGGCGATTAATTATTTTAATGTTTACTGATACACAACTATAATAACTCCCTCACATCTAATTCACCACATTCACCCATCTGTGAAATTAGATCAAATCTGGAGCATAACACCGTGAATAATTACCTTGTAAGTTTTTGTTATCTACATACTAACAAACTGAGGGCATGCTAATGAACTCTGGCAGTGAGAGGCTTCAAACAGGTAAATCTAGTCTATTGTCCATCACACATGGTGAAAAGCAAAATGCTCTTGCTGATATTTTGGCACCAATTTTTCTCTAAGACAAAAGTGTTAGAATTTTTGCACAATATCCTAAATAACTTGCACAATGGGTTCCCAACATTTTCAAGAAAATCCATCCAGCAGTTTGCACTGAATTACACAAACAGAAGTTTTTGAACTGCAGAAGTCTACCTTAAGAGTGACAACACATGGTCAGCATTGTCTGAAGGATGGGTATGGGTAGACCGTGAAAAGATTGAGGATGGATGTGTTTATGTGTTACGGTAACAGAAGACATGAGCTATTGTGTGGGGCAATGCTCAGTTCAGAAGATAGGAGGATGGGTGTCAGGCAGGGCTGGAGCTTCAAGTAAACTCAAATGCTGGCACAGGCAAAAACATAGTCCATGTCCCTGAGAATTAACTCCCTCAGTCAGTATGTTCTGTTGATTGCATGAGGTAGGGAGATCAAGGTCAGAGTGGAAAAGGGGGGGGGGGGGAGGACTCCCTGGAAGTTTTGTATGATGATTTTAAGCTACCATAATATAGGGTGTGGCAACACTTTTCAAAGGAAAGCATAACCTGAAAATTGGCCGGCCAGGTCACTGGAATCTATAAGGTCATCCAGTCTTTTAATAAAAGATAAGGCTTAGGCACTTGGGGAGGGGGAAGAAGTGTGGACCATCTTCAGGGATGGAAATAGCTGGCAATCTGTTATTCAGGTTGTCAGCAGGTTATCATATCCAGGAAGTTTAACGGGTCTCCAGTAAAAATTGTGGGACTGGTTGTCGGACAGATGGACAGACAGAGTAAACACTTGATGCCTCTCTGCCTGCTTCGAAAATTCGATGAGATAAAAATGGACCCTGAAATATCATTGATAATCTTCTACAATGTCGGATAGACAGAATTGTCTATCGTGATAAGGAAAACAAGGCTGTGCTCGGTGTAAGGACGATTTAATTTGACACACTTCCTTGAAATAAGATTAAAATGTTTCATTTATACTTGTTCAAAATGAGTCTAGAAAGAACCTCAGTTTTGAAACAATTCTACAGTTTTCTCCATTGCTGCAAAAGGTATTAATTTTATCATTAGACAACTACTTAAAGATTTCTTTTGGTAAAATTTGAAGAATGCTGCTACATAAATCTTCGTGAATTCCTGAAGTGGTGATACATGTATTCACATAATCTAAGAGCATGATAAAGTAGGCCCCCCTACTCGAACACATACAATGATTTTAAAACACATCTTTGAATTACATTGTGTAGTTGCCAAAACTTCAGCAAGTATAGTACAATAATTATATGTAGATATATATGTATATATGACATGTACTGTAATATTGAATCTAACATTTTAATATCACTACAATATTTCAGCATACAAACATTTACATGCAGCACCAAGATTATAGGGCAATATCTGAATACAGATTTTAATTAAAAAACAACAAACAAACAGGTACACGCAAGTTGAACTGATCAAATAGTCACCATTAAATTACATTTCAAATCCATGATTAGCATTACATGTATAACATTTGTCATAAAACTGTTTTCACTCTTGCTAGGACTAAAAGAAATATGGTATCTTTTGCAGTTTTTTTCTGGGTGTGACGGAATGAGATGGCAAATTATTGTGCTTTTGGAAGGTCCTGCCAGTGTATGAAATGCAATTACGGTAATTCCCCTAATAATTCGATCACCGGAAGTGATATTTGAGGTGATAAAAAATAGGGGTGATCGATTTATTGCAAATTGAAAGTGACAAATCCCGAAAAATGCGGGTGATCGAATTGTAAGTTTTAGTAATTTGTGTGATGTTGTTGTTGTTGCCGTAACCCGCTGTTGCTTCCAAACGCGGCTCCAAAAGATAAATTATAGTAAATATTATTATGATAGCTGGATAATTGTCTTTTGATTGACCTGCACCAACGATTTTTCGGAAACTTATGATCGGATATGTAAAACACGCTTTTATCGATAAATCGTCAGTTCACGAGTTACACTATACTCGCGCATGTTGTCAGACTGCCTCTTCATGTTCGGCCTACGTGCGTCCTCGATTTAGGTCATCTCGGTCATGAATGGAAACGTGTTCTACGTAAAATACAGAAGACGTGTGGTGTATCGACGCAAAACTTTACTACATGCCAATCAAATCATACAATACTTTTCACAAAATATCAGAGATGCAATATTCGGTTCAGAATAGTTGTTTTGTCATACCGGTTGCCGCAAAAGTTTTTTGAGTTTTTTTCTCAGCATGGCGGAAAATGTATACACATGGGACTCATAATTTTATCCTAACTTGATCGCGTCGGGGGGAAATATACACGTTGATCCCACGGTTTTCTACACAAGACACTTTATGGAATGCTTGTTAAGTTTCCTTCGTTGTATATCAAATAAAACACCTTGACCTATTCCCTTAATTGGTCAATGCTGTGAATATTATTTGAGAGAATGCTACTTGGTTATAATTTGTAGCATGACACACTTGTAATCAACGAACTTGGCTCTGTATAACAAAATCGTGAATAACGATAGGCATTGACACAGAAATAAAACACTAAAGGTTCAGTTTTTGTTATTGCAAATTCTCCAAATGATAAAACTATGATCAGAATTCACTACCTGGGTTCTCATTAGCAGGAGGTTGGAGGCGAAAATGCCCGTCTACTTGCCATGCACCTACTGGATCATTTCTGGGACGAATATCGTCCCAGATCATTAGAACATAATTTAACGGCAATTTAAGTGGTATTTCCGATGTCTGTCATTTTCTTTAATAAACAGATGATATGGAAGGATAATTATTAAAAGTTTTCCTCTACTTGTCCCTTTGAGGGCTTCCGCCTTGTAGTACTTTGTGGGCAACTCGTATGTCGAGGGAGCCATTATTTCATTTCTTCAGATTTGCAAGATCTCTCCCATATGTTTTGACTGCAAAAAGGGAGTCGTTGAGTATTTCATTTGAGCTATGGGGAGACGTTAATAGACATGGATGCTGGTCCCCCTCTGAATATCCCCCATTGAGCCTCGTTGTGCATACCGTCTCTGTTGAAATCTGTTCATCCCAGTTGATCCCCGCTGTGATAATAGTTTGTGTGAACGGGAAAAATGTATTGCTTTGTTTCATTTCAGCAAAAATGTGATGCATGGAAATGAAATGAACACACACGCACACAAATGTTAATTTCTATTAGACGTCACTTCATTAATTCATTGCAGTGAATATAGCCTTCTGACAATGACGTGAAAACCATTCAGAATATTGGGGCTCTTCAAAATTCATCACAGCTTTGAAATGAGACAAGCCAGCCTGTCAATTAAGGGTTGTACAATCTAACCTGGCCCCACACTCTGCCTTGTTTGGCATATTGTAAACAATTTGGGCTAACCCTAGCTCTGGATAATTTGAATAATAATGGACTGGATAACTCCTGCCTGGAATGTGGTTTCGTGTAGTCTTAAATGTCACGGTCTCAATCCAAGATCAAAGAACTTCCTTTTTTTCTCACTTGGCTGGGACTCTCAACTGGAGTTTTGGCCTTGTGCCAGACAACACAAACTGGACACTTCCAAGTCGATTTGTCCAAGTCAGAATAATAGGGAGGTCAGCTTCACCTCCATAGTAATATCGCCAGCCGTCTCAGAAAATCACTGATAATCCAGACCCTATTTACATATTAATGGGCAAGTCGCTCATCTGGGGTGAAGAAGGGGTTTATCTTTGCTTGGCTTCACCAACCGCATGGGAAATTGCCAGCGAAAAGGGGTTCAAATGGGAACTTCTGAAAAGTCAAAGTCGCTGATAACCTGGCTCGTCGAGTCTAAAAGTACAGATGTACAAAGCCCAGCGGGACAAAGATCACCGCTTTGGTATATCGTGAACTTAGTGAATGAAGTTTATCATCGAAGGTGTAAATCATATCGCATGAACATCCCCGGTTCAGCAATCAATCAAGATTGTGATCCTAAGGTAGACTGAGGCAGAATAATCAGATATGTTGTTTAATCCACGGAATTATCCAAACAAAGCCGGGCAAACAACAATGGCATTTTGTGGAATGAATCAGCAAGTGACCAGTTTTCAATACCGGTATTTGTGAAACCTAATCGGCATACAAGCGAGCTGTTTTAAATTATATTCATGCAAGGTGTGATTCAATACAATGCAGCTAATTGGAGTTTGTGAATACTCGAGCATGAGCTGAATAACACTGTTATCAAACGCGATCTCTGTTTGACCAACTTCAGCAGGAGGCCTGTGAGGTAAACAACATACTATTCTCCGTCATCCGGAAGTGCATTCGTCTTATTTTATCATGAAACCCACTTAATTATTTTTGGTCCTGTTAATTAATAAGTCCTTTTTCTAGGTCTAAAGTTGTTTCGCCCGACATACGTCTTGGTAATAATGCTGTATATATGTTTCTATCATGTCTCGCACTGTATTTTTCCAGTGTCAATGATACGCGTCAACAGTAGGCACATTTGGCGGGTGATCGAATTATTACAAACGGGATCTTGTGAAAATCGGGGGTGATTGAATTATTACAACTTCCGATCGTATTTTTCGGCAAAAATCAGGGGTGATCGAATACCGATAGGGTGATCGATTTATTAGAGGAATTACCGTACCTATAATTATTTATATGAACCCTATCTCGCAATGTTTTATATCTGATAATTTGCTGCCTAACGACTGTGTTGATATTCATTTCACTTTCAGGCCTTGTCATACCTGGTGTGTCATTTACCTTTTTATCAATGTAGTCTATATTGAGTATTTGCATGGATGTGAGCAGTAAAACAATTTACTGTTCAATCTACAGTACAACACTGGATAAAACAGATACAGGTACCATTTACTGTATTAAAATACGTTAAGTTTCAAGTTGTTTTTGAAAACAAAGATTGCCACTTGGACAAATTGTCTGTAATACCTGTAGTTCGGAGCTGCATGAACCTAGAAGTGGTAATTACTACATCAGGTGATGATCTCACAATCTTACATGCATATCTACCACCTCTCACTCATCTGACCAATCACGACACAGTGGTTGATCGATGTAAATGACAATATTCTTCTCCATTGACCGCGGTCAGGCGACACAGCTGACCCGTCCTTGTCGTCCCATTACACAATGGTCGGGAAATTGAGGAATTGGACATTCTGAAAAGGAAAGAAAACCAATCTTAGTTCACAAACACTATTGCCTACCTGTACTAGGAGACCTGAGATACTCTTCTGTCAAGAATAACTTAGCAACATACTGACTGAACGCCAGATTTAGGACTGGAGAAAAAACCTGTGAAACAGTTGTTATGCACCCAAGAATTAATATATTTGCTCTTAAAACAGAGCCTGAAGAAGTCTGTGGTCAAACAAAATCACAACAAAACACCAGATTGTTCAGTTAAAGATTTTTATATAATTAACCAATCAGAAAACAAGCTGAGTAGCTAGCAGGTCCTCCGCCAAGTAGCCTGTTTGAGAGCATGCAGCATATACGCTTCCATTATCTCCTTAAATATAACTTGGAAAGTGGATATGTGTATGTGGAAAGAGACATTTATCTGGAATTGTTGAGACAATTTGAGGAGGTTTGGGAAACAGTAATGGGTAGTGTAACACTGGAATGTAAGTCTGTAGTTGTATATGGATTTGTGGATGGTGAGGTTTATAAATCGATGGGTGGAATAGATCAAGATATCGCGTTCACAACACAGACGGGTACAATATGGGCGAGTGAAATCCAAGATGATCAATGGCAGCCATCTTGGATTACATACTACCTCAATGAAAATCAATACCAATGGCTGTCTAACTGATGTGAAACACCCTCTCGAGTTTGAAGTCGATTGGTCAAATTGTTATCGAGATATCACGTTCACAAGATCCGAGATGGATGGAATCCAATATGGTCAATGGCAGCCATCTTGGATTACGTACCTCAGTGAAAACCAATACCAATGGCCGTCTGACTGATGTGAAGAACCTCCCCAAGCTTGAAGTTGATTGGTGGAATTGTTCTTGAGATATCGCATTCACAAGATGTGGGGCGGACAGAATCCAATATGGTCGATGGCGGCCATCTTGGATTACATACCTCAGTGAAAATCAATACCAATGGCCGTCTAACTGATGTGAAGCACCTTCTCAAGTTTGAAGTCGATTGGTCGAATTGTTCTTGAGATATCGCATTCACAAGATCTGGGATGGACAGAATCCAATATGGTCGATGGCAGCCATCTTGGATAACGTACTTCAGTGAAAATCAATACCAATGGCCGTCTTACTGATGTGAAGCACCTTCTCAAGTTTGAAGTCGATTGGTCGAATTGTTCGCAAGATATCGCGTTCACAAGATGTGGGACGGACAGAATCCAATATGGTCAATGGCGGCCATCTTGGATTACGTACCTCAGTGAAAATCAATACCAATGGCCGTCCAACTGATGTGAAGCACCTTCTCAAGTTTGAAGTCGATTGGTCGAATTGTTCGCAAGATATCGCGTTCACAAGATGTGGGACGAACAGAATCCAATATGGTCGATGTCGGCCATCTTGGATTACGTACCTCAGTGAAAATCAATACCAATGGCCGTCCAACTGATGTGAAGCACCTTCTCAAGTTTGAAGTCGATTGGTCGAATTGTTCTTGAGATGTCGCGTTCACAAGATGTGGGACGGACAGAATCCAATATGGTCGATGGCGGCCATCTTGGATTACGTACCTCAGTGAAAATCAATACCAATGGCCGTCTAACTGATGTGAAGCACCTTCTCAAGTTTGAAGTCGATTGGTCGAATTGTTCTTGAGATATCGCATTCACAAGATCTGGGATGGACAGAATCCAATATGGTCGATGGCAGCCATCTTGGATAACGTACCTCAGTGAAAATCAATACCAATGGCCGTCTTACTGATGTGAAGCACCTTCTCAAGTTTGAAGTCGATTGGTCGAATTGTTCGCAAGATATCGCGTTCACAAGATGTGGGACGAACAGAATCCAATATGGTCGATGGCAGCCATCACCCAGTTCTGCATGCCTCAGTGAAATCAATACCAATGGCCGTCAACTGATGTGAAGCACCTTCTCAAGTTTGAAGTCGATTGGTCGAATTGTTCTCGAGATATCGCGTTCACAAGATGTGGGACGGACAGAATCCAATATGGTCGATGGCGGCCATCTTGGATTACATACCTCAGTGAAAATCAATACCAATGGCCGTCCAACTGATGTGAAGCACCTTCTCAAGTTTGAAGTCGATTGGTCGAATTGTTCTCGAGATATCGCGTTCACAAGATGTGGGACGGACGGAAGGACGGACGGAGGGAAGGACGGACGGAAGGACGGACGGCTAGCATTTCCAAGTCCTCCCACCACTTCGTGGCGGAGGACAATAAAAACAATTACAAAATATGGTACAATACGTCGCAATGTACAGGCTTGTTACAATACAGTGAAAGAGTGTGGCAGGCAGCTTAAAAGATCCTTAATGTTCATACACAGTTCACTTCCTTCCTAGCATTGTACAGCTCCTACAATGGGAATTGTCTCAACAATCCCTACTGTTACTATATCTGTGCCTCTTCGGGCTAACTTGGTACAAAGGAACAGGAATATAATTCCCATCAATACCCTGAATCAACCCACTAGCTAGCCTATGCAGAACTATCCACAGGCAGAGCCATAATATCAGAGACTGATGCCCCAATGACAAGATAACTACAGGTTTGCTTTTTCCTTCTAGATTAACTGGCGACACTTCTTCCTTAGACAAGAAACTCTTGTAACCCTCCAATATCTGGTTTCCACTAAGATCTACATTGTCAGGTACTTTGTGTACAGGCTTGATCAGCTTTTTTCAGTTTTAGGCCTATGGGACATATATATTCCCGTCTGTCACTATGGAGTGCAGAACAGGGCAACATTGAGGGAAAAAAACTTGTTTACACACGTTATTTTAAAAGCTCAAAGCCCAACTCAAGCAGAAGAGCAAGTACATGTACATGCAGGCAAATGTTCGGGCATACACAAATTTAATGACCTTTCCTAATACGTCGAGGCACCAGAGCTGCCAAACTGCTCAGCCCAAAATAAATAGAAATATTAGTCTGTAAATGGTTAATCCGAGCCGAAAGTCAGTGAAGACCATGGTAAGTGGTAGTACCTGGAAGAATTTACAGTCAACTTTTCTTTTTGTACATGATCCAAGTTCAACTCGTGGTAGTTGATTGTTCTGGTGTAAAAACAGGAATAGATGCAAAAAAAAATAAAATAAATGAAAACAGAAAAAAAATAATAAATAATAATAAAAACTTTAGTTGGTCTTTTTCTTTTTCCAACTTTCTCTGGAATAAAATATGAGTATGCGAGGGTTGGTCTATGAAAAGCCTGTGTCAACAGAAAGATAAAATACTGCTATCATGTACTGTACATGTATTTATCCTTAGCATTAATATACATGTTTGTTGATTTGGACATAGTAAAGGTTTAATATCCCGATCGTGCTATTATACCGCATTATGGAACAATATCCACTCAACACAAAGTGGTTATTGATCAATTGAAAAGGTTGAATATCCCGATTGCGCTATTATACTGTATTATAGTTCAATATCCACTGCCTATTTTCAAACCATTGTTCATCAGAAACTGTTATTGGATTACTTGACCTACGTATGAATCGATGGATTTTTCCCACATGGATTTCAGCATAGGGGATAAAATCTGATAATCTAAATTAAGATGATGAATTTTCCTTGATATTCAAGTTCAGGTCAAACAATGTCGTGTGCGTGTGAGCCATGTTCATAGTTCATAGTTCATAGTTCATAAATCCCTCCTGTGTGTAGGAGCACCTCCTTGCTAGGAGTACATAAGAATTCACAGTCAAGCAAAGGTAAGTTGCAGTTAAAGGGAGTGATGACATTTGATTGTTCAAGTAGCATGCTCCAGAGTAGAAACCTCACATTGAGTTCAGAAGTTCAGTCCTTCGATGATGCAGGGTGTAGACATATTGTCTCAAAACCCTCATTACAGTTGTCAAACACAAGCAGTCTCGCAGAAACTTTGAGGGGTCAATGATGAAAGCTGCAGTCATTTCGGAGATTGGAAAGATGACACGAAGTTGATTCAGGCAGTCTGAGCAGACAGAGACCTGTAGAAGTGACAGGAACTTGAATCTAGTAGATTTGAACATTTCACATGCAGCTAGAAAGTGAGTGCGAGTCTCAGCTTCTTTAATACACAAACGGCAGGACGGGTCGACAGCAAATTGATTGAACACTGCCTTATTTGATTGCAGCACATATGTCCCTGTCAAGATTCTGAGTTGGATGGAAAGAGCTCGCACATCCGTAAGGCTGGGTGAAACTGAGAAGACTGCATTATGAGGATTCCCGGCAGTGAAAGCACTAAGTGACATGTATCTGAGCGATGTGTACAGCTTAGCCAGGGATACAAGTTTTTCTTGCCAGTAGGATTTAGCAGCCTTCTTCACGAGTCTTTTCCAGCGGAATTTTGTTGGAGCCGAGTCAAGGAGAGAATGGATAGATGGAAGGTCATACATGGCGAGGATTTTCCTGATTTCACTGAACCAGCTCTTTTTCTCATGCCCCATCATAACAACCTGGCGCACACAGATGTCAAAGAGAGCAGTTTCTTCGTCAGCACAGATGTTACGGATTAGTGACAGCATTCGGATATGTATCCTGGGTTCCACTGGTAGAACGCCGAGCAGTATGTAGGGGGCAGGGAATGGAACGCGGTCTGGTACGCCCAGTATCTGTGCTTTACGGTAAAAGTTTTCAAGCTGAGATATGTCAGCCTGGGTAAGGATGAGGGTATCCATTCCATGTAACAAGACAGGGAGTACGTAAGTGTCCAACAGATGTGACGATGACATTGGGTTTAGCCCATTGACACCATGCAACCCAGCTCCCATTAGGGCATACAAGGCTCTCCTAGCTTTAGCCACATTCGCCGAAACTGTCGTAGATGCTTTCACCAGGGAGTGATCTCTATGGATTCCAAGATGGACAGCAGCAGAGGTGGTCGGAATTGGATTACTGCCTAGTTGGAAGACATGGTCATGGACGCTTTGAGTAGACAAGATGGCACTTTTTAACGGTTGAAGGTCATAGAATGGCAGGTACTGTAGTCAACGGCGATGTCCAGAAGACCTTGCAGTTGGTGATCGGATTTTGCAATGAGGGCAACATCATCTGCACAGGTGGGTGAGGCACAGGGTGTATCTCCAATGCGCGCTCCAAACCCGGAAGAACAGGAACGATATAATAGGTCGTTAATGTAGACTTTATAGAAGTCTGTGGAGAGTACACCTCCCTGTCGTACTCCTTGATTAAGCAAGACTGGGTTAGAGAGTCTGCCATTCCACTTAACTTCAGCAGAGGATCTGCGCTGAATATCCGTAGTTAGTGTCCATAACAGACCTTCAACTCCGGCGAGGTAGATCTTACGGAAAAGGGACTCATGATGTACAGTGTCAAAGGCTGCTTTGGCACCCAGGAGAGCCACAAAAGATGGAGAGCCTCTAGCCTTCAGCTCTAGGACGGATTCTTGCAAGACTAGGGCACTACACATGGGTGATATGTTTGCTGTAAAACCGAACTGTAGTGGATGTTGATGTTGCTTAATAACCGGCTGGATTCGGTCTCTGAGAATTTTTTCCAGGATTTTCGTTATGATTGGAGTGACCGTGATTCCTCTGTAGTTATTAGGCAGAGTCTGGTCTCCCTTTTTCTTGTAAATTGGAGTCAAGGTGCCAGTTTTCATGCAATCAGGGAGAGACCCATGGTGAAGAATCGCATTCAGTAGAGCAGCAAGGATGGTAACTACAAGATGCCCAGCAAACTTGATATGCTCAGCAGTAACTCCCATACCATCTGGGGATTTCCCTGTATTAAGGGTGGATATAGCATTAGAGATTTCAAGTTCACTGATCGGAGGGGTTTCAGCAGGAAACAAGTCACAGAGTTCAGAGATAACTAGTTCGTCAAATTCGATGTCGGCTTTCTGCTTCAAGTTGTAGGTCGAGTTGTGCTCTGGGGTGCTAAGTTTGCTGAAGTGGAGCTGCCAACCCTCCAGGATACATTCGTCAGAGTATACTTTACCATCGACAAGCAGTGAGTCAGTCTGTGAGCTTCTAGTCTGTCTTTGTTTTCGAACAAGACGATAAAACAGAGTCCTGTCAGAGGTGTTGGCGCACATGAGTTCCTGCAGGACGCTCTCTCTCTTCATAGCAGCTGCCTTTCGTTGAGCACTGCGTAGGCCGAGTTTAGCGAGGCGACGCTGAGCTGCGGCGGGGTGAGATGGGTGTCGAGGAGAGTTTGCTTGCTTCCATACCCAGTGAGCTACCTTGTTTGCAGCTATGGACTCACGGATTTCTGGGTTCGAAAGACGAGGATGGCAGTTTTTCTTGGAGGGGAGTGCAGGACTTGCTGCAGAGGCTGCAGAGACAAGGGATTCACATAGTTTGGTGAAAATGCGATGAATGTCGTAGCTCGAGTTAGAAGTGAGGTCATAATCAAGCAGGTTCCAACCCAGGTGTTCCTGGAAAAGTACTTGGTCGACTCTTCTCCAGTCGAGTTTTTGAGTGTTAAGTTTTGGTCGAGTGTTTGTGTTGAAGGAGACAACGCTGGCGATCTCTGTCAGGATGGGATGGTGGTCAGAGCTGTTTGCCCATAGCTGGTCCAGGCGCATAACAGGGTCAAAAAGAGGGGCCATTTGGGATGGGTATAAAAAGTAGTCAATGGTTGAGTGATCACGGCCATTTGGATGTTCAAACGTAGGACCGGAAGTTGACACTTTGAGGGAATTTTCTGTGATAAACAGGTTAAGCAACTGCTTCCTCTTGGATGTATCGGCGGCGGTCAAATCACAGTTGAGGTCGCCAGCAATAACGACACGATGCGTAGGACCATATTTTGTGAAGATTTCCATAAGCTGGTCAAGAGTGTCTGAGTATGTATCATCAGACATGGCACCATTTCTTGAGGGCATATATACTGAGGCAAGTAGAATAGGGGCAGGAGTAGAACTGATTGTGACACATTGTATTCTTGTACCTCCATCTTTAATTGGTTGTATGGCATGATTGAGGGGTTTCTTCCATAGAATGGCAACCCCTCCATAGCCTCTAGGTTTTTGGACAGCAGATATGGGGATGTCGTCGTCGACAGACTTCCCCTCTCCAGTGAAAGAGCGGTCAATCTGTTGAATTTGAGGGAGCTGGAAGTTGAAGAGCCAATGTTCTTGCAGGCACAATATGTCAACCGACTGGAGTAGATTTTGGATGCAGAGGTTGTTGGTAATGATATTTTTGCAGTTAAAAGTACCTACTTTTATACCTGCTAGGTTAGAGTCACCGAGGTCCGGCCCTGCCCTAAAAAAGACTGCTGCTGATCGAAGTTGGTGGGAGGGGAGGATCCATAGCATAGGTCAGGCCCAGCGGCTTGTACTTCCTCCAGAGCTGCTAAAGATGGAGAGGAGGGTTGTTGAGCAACACGTGGTGCCATTTCGGCTGAATAGTTAACACTTTCCGGTATGCGCATGGTGCTGTTCTTTGTATCAGTTGGCAAACGTGGACAGGAAAGATTATCACTGTTGACTGGAGAGACATGGTCAGGATTACACGAAATGTCAGAAGAGGTAATATTATTTGCAAGCAACTCGACAGAATCTGGTAGTGGTAACGGGCTACTTTCAGTGGTGGAAGGAGATTTCAGAGGATGACCAGCAGGCAAGGAAGAGTTCAGGTTTCTGTTGGCATGTGAAGTATAATCTGGACATCTGAAGACCCGAGGGGAACTTCTGGGAAGATGATGTCGGAAAACAGTCGGTGGTATAGATGACTGGAAGATGGGATTTGGAATCACCTGGGGTGCGAAGCCATGATACGGAGGAGCCATTGGTGGCACTGGTAAGAATGGCACAGGATGGTATGTTGGCGGAAATGGAAATGGAGGCGGAATAAACTGTGACTGGGGATGAAAATACGCACCAGTTCGAGCATGAGCTGGGGGCGTCTGCGAGTTATTCTCTAGTTGATGTATGCGTCTGCGCAAGTCATCCTGTTCAAGTGTTTGAATACGTTGCTGAAGATTTTGATATTCCTGGCTGCTATGAAACGAGGGTTGATTGGCTGCGGTAGATGGAGTCGAACTGGAGGCAGGAGATTTACTGTTGGAGTCATCTTGCAGATTGGTATTCAGGTTCCCTGAGGCCAGGACACGCATTTTTAAAATTTTATTTGAATTTTCCATCTCATCAAGGCGGCTCTCAAGTTTTACAATATAGGCCTGTGCCGTAGCTAGATCCCTTCTGACATCTTTGATACTGGCTTCTTTACGCTTATTAGCATCCTCTGCCTTTTTTAATTTAGCTTCACGATCCCGAAGGATTTTAAGTTCCTGATTATAAGACTCACTGGGGGGTTGATGATTGTCGACAACATGTACTGCAGGAGAAGTGGTGTCGGCTACAGCGGGACAATTCCCACTAGTAACGGCGGAGGAAATAGGATGGAGATCATTTGGAGACTGAATTTGATTTTGATGGCTCGTCTCAGATAGGCTGCGCTGAATACAGGACGGACAAGTATAACCAGATTTGCCAGAGGCACCAACCATACCGTTTGACAGGCAAGAAAGATGAAACGGTGATTCACACTTTTCGCAAAATGTCACTGGGAGACTGCCAATTTCCAGCGCGCATAGCTGACACGGTAGTCTATTGCGTCTGTGGGATTCTTCGTCTAAGAGGCATTGTGCTAAGCTGCCACTAGGAACTGGATTGGGCGCAGGTACTCTTAGGGAACTCAACTGCAGAGTAGATGGTGAACTGGTCAAGTTGATCACACCGGGGGACGGCGAGTCCACAGAGGATTGAGACGGCTTGTTCAGGGGCAATGAGCTGGATGGAGGTACATGTACACCTCCGGTATTTAATACTTGACGGTGTGAAGAGGGTGATGTGACGATAGGCATACTATTGAATTCAGTACTGGTGGCAGGCAAAACTGCAGGAGCCCGTGGAAGAATACTCATAGAAGATGGTAATAAGGTAGTCAACCTGTTATTAACCGGCCGAGAATCCTGACTGGTTCCGTATACGTCGGGACTCACTTTATTAGCATATGGAATGGAAGAAGTGATTGAAGGTAGGTGATCTGGACAATCATATGGAACATCATTTTCCTCTAGTTGCTTAATATCGGTGGGTGAAAGTTTCAGGCATTTATAGTGAACCCAGTGTTCACCAGACTCACAATAGGCAGCAAGCGTAAGACAATTTCGCTTGCAGCTGGAGCAGCGTACCGCAGGGGCTTTCCGAGGAGGTTTTACAGGGGGAGGTTTTACACACCGCTGAATTTTTGTTTGTTTTGGGAGATTTTCGGACTGTTCAAGGGCAGTTTGAAATAATACACGAAGTTGCTTGTTCCATGATTCAAGATTGATGTTAGAGCCGTTGATGGTGACAGAGGCAATTAGGTCCAAGGTTTCTTGAAGGTCGACAGTACTGAAATGGTTCATACCAGCGGGCGGACCATTGATGAGGATTGAAGATTTTGTATGATATAAATTCACTGTGTAGTTAGAGCTGGAAGTCAGTTTGACTTTATAAGTTATTTGCACTTCCGAGCCTCGTTTGTCTCTGCTGGACTGGAAGGTTACACTACCAATTGCTTTGGAATAGGTATCATAGAGATGATTAAGTGATTTGCGCAGGAGAAGGTACATTGCAGCGTCGGCCTCAATGAAGATACCGCTACCCGAGTTGGAGATTTTTAGGTGTGAAGACCTATTGGCGGCAAGAATTTTCTTCTGCAGCGTACGGCCAATATTCAGACAAAATGTTTTCTGTATAGTCTGGTGAGAATTAGCGATGCCATGCGGATTAGATACCACATGCGCATCAGATACAGCAAGTGGTCGAACAGGAATACGTGGTAACTGGACGGACATGACTGTTCAATCGAGAGGGGATGTTATAGAGTCTATTGTAGGATAACTGTTCAGTGGGAACGGTGAAACAATTTTAAAATAGATTTTAAAATGTTCATGCAAGGCAGGTGATAAAAAGCTGTTGCTGCAGTTCTGATGAATTGTTTATTCACCGGTCAAGAATGGTGGCAGAGTTCGTGGAGTAGTTCTTTTTTAAAAGTTGAATGATGAAGGATATCAACTAGCTGTATCCATTAGCAAGCAGTTTTAAAAACTCAACAGGAGAGCGTTCATGACGTAGTTCTTATACAATATGTAACAGGATGAAGGATATCACCCTGCTATATCCAATAACTCACACTTGATTAAGAATGTTAGCAAGCAGTTTAAAAAGCTTAGGCAGTATAAAACTCAGCAGTTGCGTGTAGTTGTTTCAGCCAGAATGGCGTCGTCTCTAATAATCTGTCGCCGTAATTCCAACATATAGCAGGTGAAGATACTGTTAATATTTTCGTTCAAGAGATCATCAAATAGTTCATTAAAGGAAGTTGAAGAAAAGGGAGTGATAAGAGATAAAGGATATCACCCAGCTGTGTCCCTGTGTTCAGTCTTGATTGAGAATGTAGGCAAGTAATCTCAGCTGTTTCAACCAAAATGGCGTCGTCTTTGTTTTCCAGCCAATTTGCAAAGTTCAGTGGGTGGACAAGTTCATATGAATTATTCCGGGGCTGACTTCATTAAAGGATACAGGCAGAGAGATAGCAGTTAACACTTTGCAGGGGGAACACTCCGCAGAAGATGATCACGGGTACAAGGCACGAACGTTCATAATTTCAAGGGTTCACACAGTCCGAGATAAAATGGCGTCGTCTTGTTGATTTGCCGGAGCGTGCAAACTCGATTCAATCGGTCATCACAAGGTTAAAAGGGAGACGAACAAAGCGTAATTGGTAGAGCTAGCTATGCTACACAAACTAAAAGACAAGCGTAAAAAATAAAAGACTGGAAAAACATCACAACACTAAAAGTGAACGAATCTACAGGACGAACATAAAAACACGTCTACACAGCTACACAGCTACAGCAACAAGATGCTCCTATCAGCAACTGTTTAGCGCGCGAAATGTATATCCGTTGCGGCGAGTACTATCAAATTTGTGCATGATTGTTCGCCTCTAAAATTGCGGTTAAGGCATAGCTAGTGTTCACATGTTTGAGGCATAAGAGAACAAACAGCACATATAGAGAACGAGCACCAAGGAAGTTACATTCATAAGCACCAGAGAATGATACTCTTCAGTTTTACGAGTGGAATTTAAAGATTTACAACAACAACAACAATTATCATTTTATATTATACGTATTGAGGGATCGTAACACCTCCAACCGCCTTATGTCTCAAGCTTAAGAGAACAAACAACATTTTGGGAAATATATCGCCTCGTGGGTTTTTTTATGCAGCACCAATGACTAATACCCATCGGTGGATTTAAAGATAACTTGGAACAACAATAACAAGGTTTGTCATTGTTGATCTTAGTAGACCTCAATTTTATGCCATCTCATATGTTTCAGAAAATTATCATTAGCTTGCTCGAAAAATCGGCTGGAGGGGAGGGTGGGGGGGGGGGGGCTGATTTACTTTCTATTGATTAATTATGTTGTTAATGATGTCGTAGTCTCAGCCCTGTCATATTCTATTTACCTATGATTATTAATTTTATGCATGATTTTATATTCCAAAACGAATAAAAATGGAAAATAAAAAGGCAATCAGCCTTGGATGTGGCAAGTATAACCATCATTACGCTTAATATCTGATAACAATCTGCAAAAGGCAAGTAATGGTTGTCAATTCAATTTATTAAATAATTATGCTGAACTGATAATGATCTAAACAGACTTCATTCCCCAAGTGTCGATAGTAACCGTCTGGCCTCAATCACGGTGTATCATCCGCGTACTGCGCATGGCTGTGACCAATCAGCCATGTCCATTTCAAAAGTGGGCTGATTGGATGTGCGGTATGGACCCATGAACACGTAAAAAGTTAAGCACATAGCTCGATTATTTCTTAGAAAGCATAGATGATGGGAATAATGCTTCTTGTGGGAGGTCTTTCTTCTTGAATTGAAATCAACGAAAGGCGGTTATGCTGGGGAGGAGGTAAAGTCTTATAATTTGGGAAGAACTGGCTCAGGCCAAGCTTAGCCCTTGGGAGAGAGCTAGATGTGTGTTTGAGTTTCGCAAAATGTCCCATGTTAAGCGAGAGACGTAAGTCTGGCCTTAGACATGTAATCCCGGATTTGTTGCACGGAGAATGGTATAAATATGTTCAAAATAATCCAGAACAATTTTCTGATATCATGTGTTGTAGAGAGATTTTGATGTTCGCTTTTATGAATAAATAAAGCAGTTGCTTTGCATCATCTAATAGTTCTGTTTAACGGGGATTTTCTGAATTGGACAACAAGAAGTTTCCGGTATGACGTGTTCTACACAGATTTTGGTGTTTGTTTATATATTTAAGGGGCAGTTGTTTTGCAGCTATTGCTGCTGTTTGAGGGGATTTCTAATTACTCTAATTGTCAACACCGGCAGATAAATCACTCTGAACTAGAGCTGCTGATCCACCGCTCATGAATGATTTATATCGTACCACTCTTTCTGTGATTACAAGCTCTTCTGTAAGGCATCACTAAAATCAGCTAACCTGCTCGGCCGTGATTGCCACATGTCCGCACAATCTACCTGCTATTCTGCTGATTTGGTAAACTTGAATTGTGAGACTGAGTGGACTGAATATTCCCTGGCTCCATGCAAACTTCCATAACCCCGTGTTACCTAGTAAATTGTTTTGTAAACTAAATACAGATATTGAAACATCATACGGGCAATAATGGTTAATGTTTAGACACATTGAATAATCATACGAATGTAAGTATATCCATACAGTCTTTGCGGTAGAGATCATTTTATCAGTAATTCGGATATGGTTCTCATTTTTTGTTATCAGTTGAAATTAAAAAATAAAAATGCTGATTAGTCGGAAATGAAGTTTAGATAGATTAGACTATGTGAGGTAGTTGTGAATCATCAATTACATATACACCCGCTTTTTTGAGGGTTTAGTTTTGTGTTCAGTTGACACATGAATGTTACCTCCATCATACATACAACTGGGATATGAAAACCTCCTTTGATAACATCCCACACTTCACAAAATGTTTAGAAAGATTGAATGACTAATAATTGAATTATGCCTATTGAATTACACCCCTTTCTCTGGAAAGGATTTTTTATTCAAGTGCTTACTTGGATAGCGTCATTTAATGATGCTATACCGTTGTGATGCAAACCAAGTCCTGATTGCATATAGCACTGAGATTGATACTAAATACGATATAATAAATCTCAGACACTGAAGCTTAGTAATTGGAAAGATATCAATTAAATCGCATTTAAACCTTTTTCATTAGGCTAATTTTTTTTCGGGGGCGGGGGTGAGTTTCACCCACTATCCCCCCCCCCCTCCAATTGTTCTTTTTTTCAGTTGACATTCAGATATGGCCCCCATGTGGCGTCACTCAATTGGATTGCATAAACAAATCATGATATAATTCAAAATTGGCGAGTAATATGTAATATAGGTCGGACAGATTGGGCTACAAATAAGAGCGATTGGGTTGTTTGAAAAAAACCCTGACCGACATCCCTTATTTTATTCCGCCCCTCTCCTACTGAAAACTTCATAAAATTCATCCGAGTTCACATGATGGGTTTTCGTGGTAGAGGTGATGTTACGTCATAAACCGTTTAGCTTTCACAATGCTACGTAATGTCAACGTTATGTTTTGATGTTATGGTTAACTTGTTCTATGATATAATATCTCATGGAAATGTAGTCCATAGTGTCGGATTATTAAAAAGTTTAATACATCAGAGTACCCGGGTACGTGGAGGTTTTGGTAGAGCATGATCAAATTCTTAGCTCTACATATACGCCTGTACTCTTCTTTTTTACTCATAATCAAATCAAGTAAATTGATCATGAAAATGAAGATCAAGGTCAGTCATCTTTAACAATTTTGTGGTCTATCCTAACTTAATTGCATATGGAACATGAATTAGGAGATCTCAGACTTGACATGTAGGATTGACCTTCAGAAAATAGGTCAAGGCCAATAAACTTCAGGTCCAGGCATATGTGGTATAAATTTGGACAATGTAGATATAATCCTTCGTGAAATATCGTACTAAATAGAATCTGACCTGGATAAAATAGGTCAAGGTCAGCCATCATTAGCACACCTCTCCACCATAGTGTATGATACCAGATGTATACATAGTAATAATTTGGAAAGCCTAGCTATTTTTCTTCATGTTATATCATAATAAACAGTACTATATCACCTTCAAAAACAACAGGTCAAGTGAGTGAGTAGGATTTAACGTCATTTTTATCTCGCCTTACGAAGTAAAGGGGAGATATTGTGAGGGGGGAAAGAGGATGTCGTCGTCGGTGTCGGTGTCCCCTGCCTGGAAATGAATGGGTTGTTGGTTTATCAAGTAAAAAAAAAATCTAGAAAAATTAAAAAAAATATAAAAAAAAAAAAAAAAAAAATATTGGGGATAGGTATGCCACCTGGGGGTACTACCCCTGGGGTGCTCTAATGTTAAAATCCCTATGAATGAGTTTTGCGTTTAGCTGAAGTGCAACTTGGAAAGTTTCTAGCAGTTGTCATCTGTAATTGGATGATTATTAAACTTGGTACACATGTTTCTTATGATTAGAGGATGTACCTGTGCTATTTTTTAGAAGAAATATTAATTTTTCTCCAAATTATGACAAATGATGAGTTTTCTGTTTAGGTAAATTGTACATGTAGGCCTCTACATGTATACATATACATGTACATGATAAGTTTGCTGCAGTTGTCAGCTCTCATTGGATGATTACGAAACTTGGTACAAATGTTTCTTATGATTGGAGGATTTACTTGTGCTATTTTTGAGATGAAAATATTAATTTTTCTCCAAATTATGGCAACTGATTGAGTTTTGCGTTTAGCTGAAGTGCACATGTACATCTGTACACCACAGTTTGCTGCAGTTGTCAGCTGTCATTGAATGATTAGGAAACTCGGTACACATGTTTCTTATGATTAAAAGATGTACCTGTGATATTTAGGAGATGAAATATTAATTTTTGTTCAAATTTTGAGGGTTTTGTCTTAATCTGCCAATAATAATGCACATGTATATACATGTACATGGAAAGTTTTCTGAAGCTGTCACCTTTCATTGGATGAGTTTGACACTTGCTACCCAAGTTCAATGTGATTCAAAGATGTGCATGTGCTATTTAAGAAATATGACATTAAATATGAAATTTTTTCCTAATTATTGCAGTTTAGACTTTGTATCTTTCCATTGATAAGGTTTTTGTTTTCTTTAAGTGGCATTTAGAAGTTGGGAAGTAGATAAATAAACAAATTGCTTATGGATAACAACTTCTAGTTTATTCAGGACGACGTTTCGATACAGGTACTAGTATCGTTCTCAAGTCAATGACATTAATTGATTGAAATTGTAGTTTAAGGGCCGCTTCCCATTCGGATTTCGCGGCCCATCAACTCAATGTTTTATTCGATTCTCGCGGTACATTACGTTGTTTATTGAATATTTTTTCCAGCGCTAAATATATAAATAAATAAATAAATAAATAGATAAATAATAAATAACAATGAGAGATTAGTAGGAGATATAAATAGAAGTAAATAGGAATCGCTATATGTACAAGTTCGTAAGTCTCTTTCTGTTTTTTTCTTTCTTTTTGATTAAGTTATACTGGTAATTGTGAGTTCACTGTAATCGCGTGTATGATTCCTTTGTCTTGGTACCCCATAGTACGCACAAAGGCGTCCAGAAAAAAACTGGGAGAACCAGGGCGTCTTCAGGGTTCTTAGAGCCGACTTCCCGACTGACGCCCTCGGGAACAGGGGGGGTCCTTCCAGAAATCTGTGCCTGTAACAATTGCTTGGAGTGGGTATTGGGGTACAGAACGGCAGGTCTACGTTCTATATTGCGTGAAAGTCAAAGGATCATATTCTGTGTCGAGGCGTCAGTTGGGTAACATCAAAGGGGTAGCGTGTCCGAAGTGGTCTAGGGTCGAGTATTCTGATTCTGTGTGTTCTTGCTATGCGGCGTTGTCACTCAAGGCGCGTTTAGTATTCTTGTAATCGTCATCCGTCTTCTGTTTTAGGTCTTGTCCAACTCGTCTATGGTCTTCGGTGTGCCTGTATCATATGAAATAGAAGGCTTGTAGTCATTCTTGTTTTCTATTGTTTTTCGATGCAATAATTTGATATATCTTCCTCACAACAACAGGCACCCCCCGACCGTCGGTCACATAATATGAATAGCAATATATAATTAAGCGAGTAAATAGATGGACAAATGGATAAATAACTAAAGATTTCGATGGATTCAGTACTTGCTGAATACACAAATAAACAGCTCTGTATTATTTCTGAATGCATTATCGTTTGATGGCCATAAAGAATTTGTAGGACAATGAGATAGACGGCCCTCAGTATCAAGGTAACTCCGCCATCACCATTTCCTATATTTTATGCCGAATACTGATCGCTATATGCGATTTGGCCGTGCTATTGTTGTCGTGAATTCAATTAGATTTGGCCATCGTTTGTTTTGTAGGACAGTGGAACAGACGGCCCTCAGTATCAAGGTAACTCCGTTGTTGCCATGCCTATTTTATTTCTAAATGAGTCTGTGACATTTTGGCCGGATGTTATGTATGGATAGTTATTATGGCCATAATGTGTTGTATGGTTATGGTGCACACGGCCCTCAGTATCAAGGTAACTCCGATGCAACCATACCATTTGTTTAAGTCAGAAGAATGATTTGGCCTCTATCAAATCGTGTGATAGTACTTGGTGTACTAGTGGTTGATTATGTGGAAAAAAAAACAAAGAAAAAAAAAAAAATGTTGACTGCGCATGCACGGCGGTAGTATTATATACTGGAATAATAACCAGCAGCGTTGATAAAATGTATTAAGGACTTGAATACCTGATTTCTAATGGGGGGCTTAGGGTTTAATATCGCTGGTAATGTTAAGGGAGTGTTGTTTTTTTTTAATTCGTTTCTAAGTGCCTCACGTTGTCGGTTTTGGATTGGGCATTCAAGCAGGACATGTTCTATTGTTTCTTCTACATTGTTGCATGCGGTACAGAGTGGTGAGGTGTTTTTCAGAAGCATGGACAGATGTGATTTAAGTCCGGTTTTGCCTAGCCTCAACCTGGTGATAATGCGGTCGTCGCGTTTGATGTCTAGCTGGAATCCACAACTCCGTCTTTTCCCCTTATCTAGAATACTATGTAGCCATCTACCTCGGTTTTCTTCGTTCCATTCTTTTTCTCATTTACTATCTATTCTAGTTCTAATGATGGAATTCAGTTCTTTGGTTTCTAGTCCTTTATGCACGTCAGGTGCAATTTTGGTGAGGCTATCTTTGGCTGTCCTCTCGGCGGCTTCATTTCCCCTAACGTCCACGTGGGCGGGAATCCAAGCTAAAATGGCGTCAATGGCATTGTCTCTTATTTGTGTACATAGAATTTCTATTTCGTGTATGAGGTCAGGTCTGCTGTTGGATTTGGAGTTCTCTATAGATACCAGTCCGCTTAAAGAATCACTAAGAATAACGGTGGAAACCGGTCGGTTCTGGAGAACCCATTCGAGGGCCTTGATTATGGCGACTAATTCAGTGGTGTATTCAGACATATTGTCTGGTAGTTTGAAATCTTCGTGGATGTCAAGTTCTGGAATAACGAATGCAGAACCTGTATTGTGACTTGTGTTTTTGGAGCCGTCTGTATATATTTTCAAACGATTTTTCCAATGTGTGTCAATATATTCGAGGGCAGTGACCCTTATATGCCCTGGGTTGTCCTGTTTAGTGATGTGGCTATGTGTATTCGTGTCCATGTGTGGTGTGATTAGTTGCCATGGTGGTCTATTGACCTTGTCAGTGTCAGAGATACAAGAGATTGGAATGTCGTGTTCTTCGAATAATCGTTCTATCGTGTAACCGAGTGATGCAGAGTCTTTTTCCCATTTTGTTTTTAGGAATTCGTATTCGGTTTTTGGGCCAAAAATTTTGTGGCATGGGTGGCTTTCGCCCTTGGCTATTGTTTTCCCTGCATATTTCATTGACATCCCTTCTCGTCTTAAATGCAAGGGTTTTTCATTAGTTTCTATTTGTAGACTGCATAAAGGAGTTCCTTTGAACGCCCCGGTGGCTATTTTTAAGGCCGAATACTGAATGCTGTCTATTCTTTTTAAATGGGTCTTGCATGCTGATTGATACGCGATTGAACCATAGTCTATTTTGGATCTGATGAGTGTTTGATATAATTTGATTAAGCTAACTTTATTTGCCCCCCAGTTGGTACCCGATACGCACCTCATAAGGTTCAGGTCTTTGTTACACCGAATAATTAATTGGTCAATGTGGTCTTTCCAAGTGAGTTTTCGGTCGAATATCATACCTAGGTATTTGACACTATTCTTAAACTCGATTTTCTGTCCTCCTAGTGATAGCGTGATGTCAGTGTTCTGTTTATTTGAGAATAGCACACCGGTAGTTTTGACAGCTGAAAATTTGAATCCCCATTTATCGGCCCAATCGCTGACTGTATTCACTACCTTTTGCATTATACTTGTTAGTTTTTTTTATCGAGCCAGCAGATTTCCACATGGCAGCATCATCAGCAAAAAGTGATTGTTCAATTTCAGGATGCTTTGAGTCAATTTCGTTGGCCAGGCCATTAATCAGGATGTTAAAAAGGGTTGGGCTTATGACGCTGCCCTGTGGGGTGCCTTTATCTAGCTGGTGGTCCATGGATATGGTGTTACCAATACGAACTTTGAAGTTT